>OX345637.1:3255000-3267500 GCA_947044365.1 Petrosia ficiformis | reverse complement strand
TATAGTTTAGTAGTTAGATAGACAGAGAGATACATGCTTCGTCACATAAATACATAGATTTGATATAAAGAAAGATAAATAGATATGTAGATAGGTAGATATGTAGATAGGTTCACATATAGATAGATAAATAAGTTGATATGTAGGTAGGCAGATAGTTAGATAGGTAGATATGTAGACAAGTAGACAGGTAGATATGTAAACAGGTAGACTGGTAGATTGGTAGATATGTAGATAAGTAGATGTATATATAGGTAGATAGGTAGATAGTGAAATATGTAGATGTGTAGATAGCTATAGAGGTAGATAGTTACGTATGTAGATAGGTAGATAGGTAGATATGTAGATAAGTAGATGGGTAGTTAGTTAGATATGTAGGTAAGTAGTCAGAAGGATAGATAGACAGACAGAGAAAAAGACAGAATCACGGAGGGTCGGACGGAAGGTCGGGCAGACGGACAAAAGGATGGAGGGGTGATTGTGCGGTTGGGGGGCAAGACGGAAGGCAGGACGGATGGACGAATGGACGGAAGTACGGAAGGACAGACAGATGGACGGACAGACGAACAGACGAACGGACGGACGGACGGATGGACAGACGGACGGATGCACGGACGGAAGGACGGTAGGACAGAGGAACGGAAGGAGGGAATGTTAGATGGATAGATAGATAGATAGATAAATATATAGATCGATACATGGATAGATGGATAGATAGGTAGATTGATAGATAGATAGGTAAATGGATAGATAGATAGATATATAAGTGGATAGATAGATATATAAATAGAAAGATATATAGATAGATAGAAATAATGATAGATACATACCTACAATTTTAGATTGATATATATGTAACATAGATAGATACGTAGATAGATATATAGGTAGATAATTAGATATGTAGCTAAGTAGATAGGTAGAGATGTAGAGAGTTAGATAGTTAGATATGTAGATAAGTAGATGGGTAGATATGTAGAGATGTTGATAGGTATATAGGCAAATATGTACATATGTTGATAGGTAGATAGGTAGTTAGACAGATAGATAGATATATAGAAAGATAGATAAATAGATAGAGATAAAGATAGATACATACCTACAATTTTAGATTGATACATAAGAAAGATAGGTAGATACGTAGATAAATAGATACATAGATAGGTGTATAGGTAGCTAGGTAGACACTTAGAGAGGTAGAGAGTTAGAGATTTAAAGATGTAAATAGGTACATCTGTAGATAGGAAGATAGGTACATAGGTAAATAGGTAGATAGTTAGAGAGGCAGATAGGTAGATAGGTAGATAGGTAGATACGTAGATAGGTATATAGTTAGATAGGTAGATATGTAGATAGGTATATAGGTAGATAGATAGAGCGGTTGATAGTTAGATAAGTAGATATGTAGATATGTAGATAGGTAGATATGTAGATAGGTAAATAGCTAGATAGTTAGAGCGGTTGATAGATAGATAAATAGATATGTAGATATGTAGATAGGTAGAGGTGTTAACGTGTAGATGGGTACGTGGGTAGATGAATAAATGGATGAATGGATGAATGGATGGTTGGATGGATGGATGGATGGATGGTGGGATGGATGGATGGATAGATGGATGGATGGATAGATGGATGGATGGATAGATAGATAGATAGGTAGTTAGATATATGGATGGAAAGATTGATATATAGATAGTTCGATATAAAATTAGATAGATAGATAGATATAATAATAGATACAAACCTACAAATTTAGATTGATCCATGTCTATGATATCAATATATACGTATATAGCTTAGTAGTTAGATAGACAGAGAGATACATGCTTCGTCATATAAATACATAGATTTGATATAAAGAAAGATAAATAGATATGTAGATAGGTAGATATGTAGATAGGTTCACAGATAGATAGATAAATAAGTTGACATGTAGGTAGGCAGATAGATAGATAGGTAGATATTTAGACAAGTAGACAGGTAGATATGTAAATAGGTAGACTGGTAGATTGGTTGATATGTAGATAAGTAGATATATATATAGGTAGATGGGTAGATAGGTAGATACGCAGATAGGCAGAAAGGCAGATAGTTTGATAGGTAGATATGTAAACACGTAGACAGATAGACAGGTAGACAGGTAGACAGATAGACAGGTAAACAGTTACATATGTAGACAGGTAGACAGATAGATAGATAAATAAATACATAGATAGATAGAGAGATATATAGAAAGATAGATAGATAGATAGATAGAAAGATATAAAGATAGATAGATAGGTATATAAATAGATAGATAGTGATATTGATAGTGACTTACATACAAATTTAGTTTGATACATATTTAAGAGTTCAATACATATAGTTAGATACTTAGTATTTAGACACACAGACAGATATATGTGTCGTTAGATAAACAGATATATTAGATAAATAGAAAGGTATGTAGATTGGTAGGTAGGCAGATCGGTAGTTAGGTAAATAGGTAGATAAGTAGAGAGGTAGAGAGGTAGAGAAGTAGAGATGTAGAGAGATAGATACTTATATATATAGAGTTGTTGATAGGTAGATAGGTATATATGTAGACAGTTAGACAGGTAGACAAATAGACAGATAGACAGTTAGACAGGTACACAATTACACAGGTAGAGAGGTAGACAGGTAGACATGTAGACATTTAGATAGGTGTATACGTAGATAGGTTGATAGGTAGATAGGTAGGTAGGCTAAATAAGTAGATAGGTAGATAGTGAAATATGTAGATGTGTAGATAGATATAGAGGTAGATAGTTACGTATGTAGATAGGTAGATAGGTAGATATGTAGATAAGTAGATGGGTAGTTAGTTAGATATGTAGGTAAGTAGTCAGAAGGATAGATAGACAGACAGAGACACAGAGAGAATGACGGAGGGTCGGACGGAAGGTCGGGTAGACGAACAAAAGGATGGAGGGGCGATTGTGCGGTTGGGGGGCCAGACGGAAGGCAGGACGGATGGACGGATGGACGGAAGTACGGAAGGACAGACAGATGGACGGACAGACGAACGGATGGACGGACGGATGGACAGACGGACGGACGCACATACGGAAGAACGGTAGGACAGAGGAACGGAAGGAGGGAATGTTAGATGGATAGATAGATAGATAGATAATTATATAGATCGATAGATGGATAGATGGATAGATAGATAGATTGATAGGTAGATAGATAAATGGATAGATAGATAGATATATAAGTGGATAGATAGATATATAAATAGAAAGATATATACATAGATAAAAATAATGATAGATACATAACTACAATTTTAGATTGATATATATGTAACATAGATAGATACGTAGATAGATATATAGGTAGATAATTAGATATGTAGCTAGGTAGATAGGTAGAGATGTAGAGAGTTAGATAGTTAGATATGTAGATAAGTAGATGGGTAGATATGTAGAGATGTTGATAGGTAGATAGGCAAATATGTACATATGTCGATAGGTAGATAGGTAGTTAGACAGATAGATAGATATATAGAAAGATAGATAAATAGATAGAGATAAAGATAGATACATACCTACAATTTTAGATTGATACATAAGAAAGATAGGTAGATACGTAGATAGATAGATACATAGATAGGTGTATAGGTAGCTAGGTAGACACTTAGAGAGGTAGAGAGTTAGAGATTTAAAGATGTAAATAGGTACATCTGTAGATAGGAAGATAGGTACATAGGTAGATAGGTAGATAGTTAGAGAGGCAGATAGGTAGATAGGTAGATAGGTAGATACGTAGATAGGTATATAGTTAGATAGGTAGATATGTAGATAGGTATATAGGTAGATAGATAGAGCAGTTGATAGTTAGATATGTAGATATGTAGATAGGTAGATAGTTAGATTGGTAGATATGTAGATAGGTAATTAGCTAGATAGTTAGAGCGGTTGATAGATAGATAAGTATATATGTAGATATGTAGATAGGTAGAGGTGTTAACGGGTAGATGGGTACGTGGGTAGATGAATGGATGGTTGGATGGATGGATGGATGTATATATGGAATCATGTATTTATGGACGGATGTTTTGGTGGGTGGATAGATAGATAGATACATAGATAGATACATAGATAGATAGATAGATAGATAGGGATATTGATAGTGATATAGCTACAAATTTAGGTTGATACATATGTAAGATATCAATAAATTAAGCTAGATGCATATATAGCTATATAGACAGACAGATACATACTTCGTTAGAAAAATATATAGATTAGATAAATAGATAGATAAATAAATAGGTAGATAGGTAGATAGGTAGATAGAGAGATATAGAGATAGAGAGATAGATGAATACCTTGACAGGATAGACAAGATAGACAGGATAGACAAGATAGATAGGAATGACAGGATAGACTGGATTGACATGATAGACACAATTGACAGGATAGACAAAATAGATATGGTACACATGCAGGATAGGCAGGATAGACAGGATTGGCTTTGTAGAAAAGATAGACAGGATGAACATGGTACACATGCAGGATAGACTGGATAGACAGGATAGAAAGGATAGATATGGTAGGTAGGATAGTCAAGATAGAAAGATCCATAGATAATTACACGCTTAGATAAAGGCATATAGATAAATACAGGTTTATAAGGAAAGATAGATATATACAGCATACCCTCACCAATTTGAACAGCTTTACATCAAATCAATGTCTTCTCGTTGAGTCGTCTGGTGGATTCCACTTGTGTCTTGAGGAATCTGGAGTTGTCAATAGGAGTACATAATTAATAATTAACCTAACTTTGGGAATAACTAAACATACTGTAGAGGGATTTACATTAATATTGAATGAATATGCGTACGAATGAGGGAGGAGCAATCAAATGGAATACATAATATTATTCACTTACTGAATAGAACTCGTAATATTAGCTACAGTTAACTTGTGGAAACATTTACATGACTGAGAAATTTAACTTTGGTAATAAACTAAACATGTTATACAGTTAATATGTGCTTAGGTGAAACCTGCATTACATAATTCCCAATACTAACTGAGCAAATGTTTGGACATTAACCTTTAGAAGAAAGGGGGGAAAGACTAAAATACGTATGTTAGTTCAAAACTAAACATGTTAATAGTGATTTGTGATAATAATAGATGAACAACTGAAGAGTGGGGGATGGAAATTCATATGTTATGAAACTTACTGAGAAATTGTTATGAAAACACTATACTTGAGGTGTTATATTTGAGTACTAAATAATATTCGATCAAATCCCTTCCTTGCACTCATAGATTAAACAATGAAAGCAATCAGAATTAACCTGAACTCTACGGAGGACCTGGAGTGTGGAACAAATATTAACTAACATAACATTCTACAGCTCACTCTATAAAATACAATTTCCACTTTGAATATGTAATGTCACCCTCAGTAGCTATCTACAGAATGGGATTAGAATGTTGGACATATTCATTGTAAAATTACTAGTATCAGTTGAAAGTCCTCAGAAACATTGTAGAAAGGATTTCATTTTCAACACAGCCAGTACATTCTAGTAGGAGGAAATGGAGTTACATTTTAATGAAAACTCACAGGTTTAATTCTCAATCAGCAATCACTATCAAATATTTCTCTCTCATTTTAGAATGTCCATCTGAACAATGAACACACCCACCATTTTCAGTTAATTAGTGATAGTTATTGGTAAAATTAATTAACTAGTAAAAGGAATAAACTAATTAACTTTATTACTTCACTGTTTAATTAACAGTTTAAATAATGATATAATTAATTATACTATCAATAAATTAATATTTAATTACTTATTAACTATAGATAATTATTGTTGATAAAATTAAAAGATTTCATATTATGAACACATACAGTATCACGCATTATTAAAAGTATTTCGAGAATGAGAACTACTCTGCAGCGTCGTTCCACAGCTAGAATACAGCAACCTCTTGTAAAGATAAACTGTTCAAGAACAGAAAGAACTACCAAGAACTACCAACAAGTACCAAGAACTACCAAGGCCTACAAGAAATAAAAGAACTACAAGATCACAAGAACTACTACGACATAAATAATATTGTCAACTACAAAAGCTGCAGCAAGAACTACCAGAACTATGAAGAACTTCAAGATTTACCTAGAACTACCAAAAACCTTCAAGAAATACCAACAATTACCAACAACTACAAGAACTACCAAGAACTAAGAATTACATATCACATGAGAAGAACTACAAATACATATTAAATGTGTATGAAAAACATAAAATGATTAACTTACCAATAGAGATTCCTTCTCTGAAACTGTGCACGCACGAGGTAACTCACTGCACCTAAGATACTGTACTTGGGAGTAACAAAATACATTATATATGGGATTTATAATTGTGATGAATGAAGGAATATACAAACAATGGAAGAGTGTTTGACAGTATACAAAATTTACGACACAAACCATCATGTATTTATAAGAAACGATGTTATCAAATTTTGAACAAAAAGCGATCACTCATCTTTGAGTAAATGGACCGCACCTATGAAAGGTAACTTGGGGAAAAGTAAACATATATAATGCTACATCTCCAGATATATTGAGTACATGAATAGTGGAACGGACTACATTAACTTATACAACTACTTAGTAAAATAAATATATATAAATCAACTTAACTTGAATGAAGTCTAAGCATAAGAATCGGTCCACTACACCTGGCATCGACCTACAACCTAACTTGGGAAGCAAACTCAACATATTAACTAGTGCAATTATAGTTATAATTATTGAATGAATATACAAATGATGGAAGAGTGCTTGATGGTATACAAAACTTACCACATTAACCAAATAACTACCTTGTATTTATAACAAACATCTTAAGAGAGATCCTGAACTTGTGATTTGAAAAGAAATCATTGCTAAACTCAGTTTGTGAACACAAAAAGGATCACTGTTTCTTGAGGAAATAGATCACTCCTATGAAATGAAACTTGAAGGAAAAATAAACATATATAATACTGCATTTACATTTATATTGGGTATATGAATGGTGGAATGGGCTACTGAAAATTATACGACTACTGAGTAAAACTAATGATAACAACGTATAAATCAACTTAACTGGAGTGACATCAAACTCAAAGAACAAAGAACCATCGCACAACTACAACTTGCATCGACCTAAGAACCTAACTTTGGAAACAAACTAAACACATCAATTAGTGCACCTGTGTTATAATGAATGAATGAATATGCAAATGATGGAAGTGGTTTGGAATGGTATATACACGTAACTTACGGCACCAAACAAATAACTCTATTGCAGAGTAAAATTACATGGAACGAAAATGAGAAATACCTCAAACTGTGTACACAATGAAATCAGTCCTCATCGAACAAATGGACTCCTCCTATGAAACAGAACTTGGGGATATAGTAAACATTAAATACTGCATTTACAATTGTAATCAGTACATGAATAATGGAAAGGATTACATAATCTAGTTAATCTCATACGCTTACCAAGTAAGGTTCTTGATGAGAACAGGTAAATTAACTTAGAAACTGAATACTGGAGTCTGCATAACTGACATAAAGAATGCAGGATAGATTGTTTGGGAGACTCGCAACTGTAATGTACAGAACTTAAATGTCTGTAGGTTGGAAAATTCACAAGGTTGACTGGAGACTGGAGATAAGACAAGACAGACGACTGGTGATTTCACATGTTTAGGGAATGGAGATTTCACAAACAATTAGAGTGATAATTCAAATAGAAAACTCCAGATTTGATGATAATGGAGCATGGAACCTGCATTCTTTCCGTGAATGTAGACAACCAAATTAGTTAAACATAGTTGATGACACTTGACACTTGAAATGAATGGGTGAGAATAATTCTGAACATTGATGTGACTTGTAAATGGAGTCATTACGAGCATTCGTCAGCGGAATTCTTAAGAATGAATATCAGCATGTCTTAACTTCGTCTTCACAATAGTAGTGCCTATGAGATGTAAGAAGTAAGTAAAATTGCAATCTAACGGTCTTACAAATTATCTTATAGTGTAATTCTACAAGACTAAATATTTTCCTATCTAGCAAGAACAAGAACTATGAGGAACTAATACTATAACCGAAAAAGAAGACGTTGGTATACTACAAGTCTATCAAGAAGTTTTACTACAATCAAGAAAGAAGACGTTGATATACACAAGATCACTGTACTAAATCTCCTTTAAGTTTCAATTGATGAATGAAATACATATATTGATGACATGATTTGAATAAAAAATGAATTATATGTGAAAGGTGGAATAACTCACGTATTACAACATCACTCCATTTTATGTCGATTGGAATCATGAAACCTACACAAGTAACCTGGTGAAAAGGAACAAACAAAATGAATTCTTCGTTTATAATTGTAATCATTGAATGATTAAACGAGCGTTGGATTACCAAGCAATTATCATACATAAATTTATCCGCATGCTCATCATATCAGACAAAAAATTAATGTGACTAGAAATGGGTTGCAAGTACTCATGAAGGGACTTCATTATGAGTCTCCTAAATGATTAGTCCGGAGTACATCATGAAGATGGATGAGAATTCGAAGATATAATTGAAATTTTAGCTGTAGAAAAAAGAAGATTGGAGTAATCATCAACAGTCACAAGAATTCATAAAGATCCATGAATACTCACAATGATTTGTCAAGAGGAGTAGTCACTATAACATAGGAGTCAGGGGGAGGAGTCATCTACAGGTGTCGTCATGTGGAGTCATCTGTTGGATTAAGCTAATGTGTGGTGGAATTTGGAGGAGTGAATGGGAGTACATCATTAACCTAACTTGGGGAAGAACTAAACATATTGTAGAGTGAGTTTATATTGATTGAATATACATATGAATGTGGGGAGGAGTGAGATTGTGGAATTTGCAATTTAGAATTCCTATCATGATCTACAGCTAATTTGCAAAACAATTCACAGCACTCTGAAATCTACTCATTTATAAGTATAGTGATTATATGAAATGTGTACAATACATGATTAGCAATACTAACCTAGTGAATGCTTCATGTAAAATTTTACTTGGAACTAACTTGGGGAGAGAGACCAAATAAAACTTAAGTTAGGGGAAAACTAATCCTGTTTGACAGTGACTTTACGATAGTGACTACATATATGAAACTTAGTAGAGTGTGGAATTTTAATTTCCTAACTTACTGAGTATTTGTCTTTAAATCACCAATTTTTGAGAGATTTAAACCAGCCGGAAGAACAATAAATCCTTTCGTAGAAAAGGGACCATAATTAAATAACTGAAGTTTAAGGAAAACTAAACATGTTAACGAGTGCATTTATTATTATAATGAATTAATGTATGGTCGAAGGGAATAAAATCACGTAAACAAAATACGAACAACAAATGAAATTTGCTGAAGTTCATTTGCTAAATGTAATGTACCAGAATTAAGAAGCAACTCAAATAATAAAAGAACAGTCTCAAATCAGTGTGCAATGCATTCATTCTATCTCACAAGACAAAAATATATTTATGACTAGTGAGCACCTAAGAACAACTAACAAGGAAATGATATGTCATTAAACAGAAAGTGGTATGTTGAAAGACGGGTAGGTAGGTAGGTATGTAGGGTGGTAGTTAGGTAAAGCTTCAAATTTGGGATTCAGTGTTTAGGGTTTTTGCATTTGGGCTTAGTGTTTATTGCTTACGTTTTACTGTTTTCTATTTAGGGTGTACGTTTTATGGAATAGTGTGCAGGGTTTGGGGATGAATGTATCAGAAACACAGATCAATAAACACAAAAATACATACATAAATACATACATAGATAAATAAGTAGATATATGTGACGCGCTCTGTGAAAAGGTGGCTATCTTTTTAAAATTAATATTTCAGTATTGGCTCAATAATGCCAAAAAACACGCCAAGTGGCGAATTCGTGATTATTGTAGTTTCATGTAGACAAATACCTTGGGTATCTCTACCAGCAGTTTCAAAGTCTAAATCCACGTAGTTTTTCCAGAACGAGTGTTTGTTCAGAGACCGTCAGAAATTTTCATAACGCCATTAAAAAATTAACGGAGATGTAACACTAAAAAAAACACGGAAATTGCCTGACCGCTAGCCACACCCTTAGCAACAAGCATAGTAACGCGTCTTTCTATTTTTGGAGTGATGGCTTCAAGGAATTCTGGAGATATTGCAGGCAATTTAAACAGCTTTTTTCAAAGCTCACTTACCCCATCGGACCAAGAAGCACTCACTTCTTTTATTACGGATTATTTTTGGAACGAGGATGACCCCGAAGGTAAGCTAATTAGTAATTATTATAATGTATTCATACTAGATGTACTTATAATAACAAATGAATATAATTAATAGACAATGAAGAGCAGGATGAAGACTTGGATCTTGAAGGTGAATACATTCTCTAGAGATATAAATAAGCTGCAAATTGACATTGTTCTTGTGCAGGTCATAATGATGATGCAGCTTTATGGAGATGTGACTCTACCGATGACGATGGAGAACTCAATGAAGAACAGGAAGATGAGGTGGTTCGAAGGGTGGAGATTACAGATAGTTGGAAGGAAGTGGATGTGGAAAAGAGAGAGATTGATGTCAAAGAAGAGGAACGAGTTCTGTTATTTTCAACAGAAGGGTGTGGCTGCCATAAACTTTGCTGGAAACAATTTTCTCCAGAGCATTATGGAGAGATGCGTAACAACATGGCACAAGTTGAACATGATGCATTAGATTTAGTGATCATGGGTCAAATAATGGCTGGTACAACTGTGTCGAACCAGAAGACATTCACACATTTTTATCACCATGGAAAATCAGTAAGTGTACTTCACAACATTATGTAAACTAGTGTTGTTTTAGTGTGAAAATAATGACTGCTTCTCTCAAAGGTTTGCAGGAAGACATTTCTTTTTCTTCATGGAATTAGCAAGAAGAGACTAGAAGCAGTTAGAGCTGCATACATGAAGAATGGACTTGTACCTCGGTGAGACATGATCACTTATCAAAACACTAAAATTAATCAACTGAATCTGTCTTTAGAACACACGGCAATACCAATCGTCAGCCTCAACACTCACTGAGTGTTGAGGAACTTCAAGATGCTGTGAAGTACATTCTCAGCTATGCTGAAAAAAATGCCATACTTCTACCTGGACGAATACCTGGGTATAAGAAATATAACGTTCAACTATTGCCCTCCAGTTGTACAAAAAAAGGGGTATGGCAGCTATATGAATCAGCAACTGAAAAAGTAGATGGTAAGAGAGTGGTTCGAGAAAGTACTTTTAGGAAGCTATGGAATAAATACACTCCACATGTTGTCATCACAAAACCTCGTTCTGATTTGTGCTGGACTTGCCAGAAGTACAGCACTGCACTTATAAGGAGCGTGAACACACCTGAGGAGAGCAGATCAGAAGTAAGTCAATTACATGTAAATTAAATGTTAAAACATATGTGTGCATTGATTTACTCACTTTACTTCAGTTGTACAGACAAGCTGTCAGTCACTTAGAAAGGGCTACAACAGAGAGGAAATATTATAAAGATGCCTGTGAAGAATCCTCCAAACAAGTGCATGCTTTATTCACAGAAGATGATATATATTCTCCTCCTCCACCAAATTCTTCTCATCAACCCAATTCACTCGAGATCTGTGTTCACTACTCCTTCGATTTTGCCCAGCAGGTACATCTTCCGAGTGATCCACTTCAACCTGGACCAATCTATTTTTTAACTCCACGCAAATGTGGTTTATTCGGTGTCACATGTGAGAGCATCCCTCGTCAGGTCAATTTCCTAATTGATGAAGCAGTTGATATGGGAAAAGGGGGAAATTCCATATGCAGCATGTTACACTACTTTTTTAGTCATCATGGTTTGGGAGAACAGACAGTACATCTCAATGCCGACAACTGCGTCGGACAGAATAAGAACAATATTGTTATACAGGTACATTTAATAACATGTGTGAAAAAGTAATGTTGTGACATCAATTTTTTTTTATCATAGTACTTCATGTGGAGAGTAATGGTTGGACTTCACCAACACATCACCCTATCTTTTCTGCCAGTTGGACATACAAAATTTGCCACTGATGCCTGTTTTGGGTTAATTAAACAAAGATTTCGTCACACACGAGTGGACTGTATAGATGATTTGGCCAGACTTGTAGAGAGGTCAGTGAATATTAACATTGCACAGCCAGTTGGAAACCAATTAACAGGTGAAAGAATCGTTCCATTATTCGATTGGCATAATTACTTTGAAGCAAAATTCAGAAAACTTTCACACATAAAACAGATTCATAAGTTTGTGTTTAGCCGCGACTGTCCAGGAACTGTAAAAATTAGTGAGTTCTCAAACACCGACGAGAGCACAATAACACTTCTGCGTGATGCCACTTGGTCACC
>OX345637.1:3237500-3250000 GCA_947044365.1 Petrosia ficiformis | reverse complement strand
TAGGTAGATAGAGAGATAGAGAGATAGATGAATACCTTGACAGGATAGACAAGATAGACAGGATATACAGGATAGACAGGAATGACAGGATAGACAGGATAGACATGACAGACATGATAGACACAATTGACAGGATAGACAAAATAGATATGGTACAAATGCAGGATAGACAGGATAGACAGGATTGGCTTTGTAGAAAAAATAGACAGGATAAACATGGTACACATGGAGGGTAGACTAGATAGACAGGATAGAAAGGATAGATATGGTAGACAGGATAGTCAAGATAGACAGGATAGACAGGATAGAGAGGATTGACAGGAAAGACAAGATAAACAATATAGACAGGATGGTCATGATAGACAGGATAGAAGGGATAAAATGTATAGACAGGATAGAAAGGATAGTAATGATAGACAGGATAGACAAGATAAACAGTATAGACAGGATAGACAGGATAGTCATGAAAGACAGGATAGACAAGATTGACAGGATAGACAAGATATACAGGATAGACAGGATAGTCAAGATAGAAAGGATAGACTGGATAGACAGGACATATACACATATACAGATAAATGGATACGTCAATAAATTCATAACTATATAGGTAGAAACAGACAAACAAACAGACAGAGAAACACTCTGACTGACAGACAAACGGTCAGACAGACTGATATATAGAGAAAAATAGAGTTAGAAATTAGACAGATAAGTATATATAGATAGATACAAAAATACAAAAATTGATAGAACTTGATTAATATAGATAGATAGACTATTGGATGGATGGATGGATGGATGAATGGGCATTTCATTTAATGAATGGATGAAAGTTTGAATGAATGCATGGAAGGATGGAGAGATGGATGGATGGATCGATGGATAGATACATAGACAATAAATGTTTAGATACGTAAATAGGTAGATAGATAGAATGATAGTTAGAGAATTGGACCGATAAATAGATAGCACACAATATAAATCGATAGATAGGTATATAAGAAGAATAATTGTGTAGATAAATGCGTACGTAAGAATTAGATCCATGGATAAATACATGCTTAGATAAAGAGATATAAATAAATACAGGTTTATAAGGGAAGATAGGTATATACAGTATACCCTCACCAATTTGAACAGCTTTACATCAAATCAATGTCTTCTCGTTGAGTCGTCTGGTGGATTCCACTTGTGTCTGGAGGATTCTGGAGTGGTCAATAGGTGTACATAATTAACAATTAACCTAACTTTGGGAATAACTAAACATACTGTAGAGGGATTTACATTAATATTGAATGAATATGCGTACGAATGAGGGAGGAGCAATCAAATGGAATACATAATATCATTCACTTAATGAATAGAACTCGTAATATTAGCTACAGTTAACTTGTGGAAACATTTACATGACTGAGAAATTTAACTTTGGTAATGAACTAAACATGTTATACAGTTCATATGTGCTTAGGTGAAACCTGCATTACAAAATTCCCAATACTAACTGAGCAAATGTTTGGACGTTAATCTTTAGAAGAAAGGGGGGAAAGACTAAAATACGTATGTTAGTTCAAAACTAAACATGTTAATAGTGATTTGTGATAATGATAGATGAACGACTGAAGAGCGGGGGATGGAAATTCATACGTTTTGAAACTTACTGAGAAATTGTTATGAAAACACTATACTTGAGGTGCTATATTTGAGTACTAAATAATATTCTATCAAGTCCCTTCCTTGTACTCATATTTTAAACAATATTAGAAAGCATACGAAGGAATGTCTTGGAAGTGACAGCAATCAGAATTAACCTGACCTCTACGAAGGACCTGGAGTGTGGAACAAATATTAACTAACATAACATTCTACAGCTCACACTATAAAATACAATTTCCACGCTGGATGTGTAATGTCACACTTAGTAGCTATCTACAGAATGGGAATAGAATGCTGGACAAAATCATTGTAAAATTACTAGTATCAGTTGAAAGTCCTCAGAAACATTGTAGAAAGGATTTCATTTTCAACACAGCCAGTACATTCTAGTAAGAGAAAATGGAGTTATATTTTAATGAAAACTCACAGGTTTAATTCTCAATCAGCAATCACTATCAAATATTTCTCTCTCATTTTAGAATGTCCATCTGAACAATGAACACACCCACCATTTTCAGTTAATTAATAGTAGTTATTGGGAAAATTAATTAACTAGTAACAGTAATAAACTAATTAATTTTATTACTTCACTGATTAATTAACAGTTTAAATAATGATATAATTAATTAAAATATCAATAAATTAATATTTAATTACTTATTAACTATAGATAATTACTGTTGATGAAATTAAAAGATTTCATATTATGAACACCTACAGTATCACGCATTATTAAAAGTATTTCGAGAATGAGAACTACTCTGCAGCGTCGTTCCACAGCTAGAATACAGCAACCTCTTGTAAAGATAAACTGTGTGAGAACAGCAAGACCTACCAAGAACTACCAACAAGTACCAAGAACTACCAAGGCCTACAAGAAATAAAAGAACTACAAGATCACAAGAACTACTACGACATAAATAATATTGTCAACTACAAAAGCTGCAGCAAGAACTACCAGAACTACGAAGAACTTCAAGAACTACCAAGAACTACTAAAAACCTTCAAGAAATACCAACAATTACCAACAACTACAAGAACTACCAAGAACTAAGAATTACATATCACATGAGAAGAACTATAAAAACATATTAAATGTGTATGAAAAACATAAAATGATTAACTTACCAATAGAGATTCCTCTCTGAAACTGTGTACGTACGGGGTAACTCACTGCACCTAAGATACTATATTTGGGAGTAACAAAATACATTATATATGGGATTTATAATTGTGATGAATGAAGGAATATACAAACAATGGAAGAGTGTTTGACAGTATACAAAACTTACGACACAAACCATCCTGTATTTATAAGAAACGATGTTATCAAATTTTGAACAAAAAGCGATCACTCATCTTTGAGTAAATGGACCGCACCTATGAAAGGTAACTTGGGGAAAAGTAAACATATATAATGCTACATCTCTAGATATAATGAGTACATGAATGGTGGAACGGACTACATTAACTTATACAACTACTTAGTAAAATAAATATATATAAATCAACTTAACTTGAATGAAGTCTAAGCATAAGAATCGGTCCACTACACCTGGCATCGACCTACAACCTAACTTGGGAAGCAAACTCAACATATTAACTAGTGCAATTATAGTTATAATTATTGAATGAATATACAAATGATGGAAGAGTGCTTGATGGTATACAAAACTTACCACACTAACCAAATAACTACCTTGTATTTATAACAAACGTCTTAAGAGAGATCCTAAACTTGTGATTTGAAAAGAAATCATTGCTAAACTCAGTTTGTGAACACAAACAGATCACTGTTTCTTGAGGAAATAGATCACTCCTATGAAATGAAACTTGAACGAAAAATAAACATATATAATACTGCATTTACATTTATATTGGGTATATGAATGGTGGAATGGGCTACTGAAAATTATACGACTACTGAGTAAAACTAATGATAACAACGTATAAATCCACTTAACTGGAGTGACATCAATCTCAAAGAACAAAGAACCATCGCACCACTACAACTTGCATCGACCTAAGAACCTAACTTTGGAAACAAACTAAACACATCAATTAGTGCACCTGTGTTATAATGAATGAATGAACATGCAAATGATGGAAGTGGTTTGGATTGGTATATACACGTAACTTACGGCACCAAACAAATAACTCTATTGCAGAGTAAAATTACATGGAACGAAAATGAGTAATACCTCAAACTGTGTACACAATGAAATCAGTCCTCATAGAACAAATGGACTCCTCCTATGAAACAGAACTTGGGGATATAGTAAACATTAAATACTGCATTTACAATTGTAATCAGTACATGAATAATGGAAAGGATTACATAATCTAGTTAATCTCATACGCTTACCAAGTAAGGTTCTTGATGAGAACAGGTAAATTAACTTAGAAACTGAATACTGGAGTTCGCACAACTGACATAAAGAATGCAGGATAGATTGTTTGGGAGACTCGCAACTGTAATGTACAGAACTTAAATGTCTGTAGGTTGGAAAATTCACAAGGTTGACTGGAGACTGGAGATAAGACAAGACAGACGACTGGTAATTTCACATGTTTAGGGAATGGAGATTTCACAAACAATTAGAGTGATAATTCAAAGAGAAAACTCCACATTTGACGATAATGGAGCATGGAACCTGCATTCTTTCCGTGAATGTAGACAACCGAATTAGTTAGACATAATTGATGACACTTGACACTTGAAATGAATGGGTGAGAATAATTCTGAATATTGATGTGACTTGTAGTTGGAGTCATTACGAGCATTCGTCTGTGGAATTCTTAAGAATGAATATCAGCATGTCTTAACTTCGTCTTCACAATAGTAGTGCCTATGAGATGTAAGAAATAAGTAAAATTGCAATCTAACGGTCTTACAAATTATTTTATGGTGTAATTCTACAAGACAAGAATATTTTCCTATCTAGCAAGAACAAGAACTATGAGGAACTAATACTATAACCGAGAAAGAAGACGTTGGTATACTACAAGTTTATCAAGAAGTTTTACTACAATCAAGAAAGAAGACGTTGATATACTACAAGATCACTGTACAAACTCTCCTTTAAGACTCAATTGATGAATGAAATACACATATTGGTGATAAGAATTGAATACAGAATGAATTATATGTGAAAGGTGGAATAACTCACGTATTACAACATCACTCCATTTTATGTCGATTGGATTCATGAAACCTAAACAAGTAACCTGGGGAAAAGGAACAAACAAAATGAATTGTGCATTTATAATTGTAATCATTGAATCATTAAACGAGCGTTGGAGTACCAAGCAATTATCATACATAAATTTATCCGCATACTCATCATATCAGACAAAAAATTAATGTCACTAGAAATGGGTTGCAAGTACTCATGAAGGGACTTCATTTTGAGTCGCCTAAATGATTAGTCCGGAGTACATCATGAGAATTCGAAGATATAATTAAAGTTTTAGCTGGAGAAAATAGGAGATTGAAGTAATCATCAACAGTCACAAGAATTCATAAAGATCCATGAATACTAACAATGATTTGTCAAAAGGAGTAGTCACTATAACATAGGAGTCAGGGGGAGGAGTCATCTACAAGAGTCTTCATGTGGAGTCATCTGTTGGATTAAGCTAATGTGTGGTGGAATTTGGAGGAGTGAATGGGAGTACATCATTAACCTAACTTGGGGAAGAACTAAACATACTGTAGAGTGAGTTTATATTGATTGAATATACATAATTATGAATGTGGGGAGGAGTGAAATTTTGGAATTTGCAATTTAGACTTCCTATCATGGTCTACAGCTAATTTGCAAAACAATTCACAGCACTCTGAAATCTACTCATTTATAAGTATAGTGATTATATGAAATGTGTACAATACATGATTAGCAATACTCACCTAGTGAATGCTTCATGTAAAATTTTACTTGAAACTAACTTGGGGAGAGAGACCTAATAAAACTTAAGTTAGCGGAAAAATAATCCTGTTTGACAGTGACTTTACGATAGTGACTACATATATGACACTTAGTAGAGTGTGGAATTTTAATTTCCTAACTTACTGAGTATTTGTCTTTAAATCACCAAGTTTTGAGAGATTTAAACCAGCCGGAGGAACAATAAATCCTTTCGTAGAAAAGGGACCATAATTAAATAACTGAAGTTTAAGGAAAACTAAACATGTTAACGAGTGCATTTATTATTATAATGAATTAATCTATGATCGAGGGGAATAAAATCACATAAACGAAATATGAACAACAAATAAAATTTGCTGAAGTTCATCTGCTAAATGTAAAGTACCAGAAATATGAAGCAATTCAAATAATAAAATAACAGTCTCAAATCAATGTGCAATGCATTCATTCTATCTCACAAGACAAGAATATATTTATAACTAGTGAGCCCCTAAGAACAACTAACAAGGAAATGATATGTTATTAACCAGAAAGTGGTATGTTGAAAGACGGGTAGATAGGTAGGTATGTAGGATGGTAGTTAGGTAAAGCTTCAAATTTGGGATTCAGTGTTTAGTGTTTTTGCTTTTGGGCTTAGTGTTTAGTGCTTACGATTTACTGTTTTCTATTTAGGGTGTACGTTTTAGGGAATAGTGTGCAGGGTTTGGGGATGACTCTATCATAAACACGGATCAATAAACACAAAAATACATACATAAATACATACATAGATAAATAAGTAGATACATAATTATATATATATATATATATATATATATATATATATATATATATATATATATATATATATATAACTACACAGAAAGAGAGACAAGTTGAGAGATAAAGAAATATATTTGTAGTAGACAAATAAAGCAATAGATAGGGAATTAAATGAATAAATAGATAGATATATAAATGCTATGATAAATATATACATATACAGATAAATAGATACGTAATGAAATTCATAAATAGATAGGTAGACGAAGAAAAACAGAAAGACTGACAAACAGACAGAATGACAGACAAACAATCAGACAGACAGAGATATAGAGAAAAAACAGATAGCAATTAAACACAGAGATAATTAGATAGATACCACAATAGAAAGATTTAGAGAAAATACATATATAGAGAGATAGACTAACCGATGTATGGATGGATGGGTGGAAATATGAATGGATAGACGGACGGAGGTTTGGAATGATAGAGAGATGGATGTTTTCATGGTTGCTTGGATGGATGAAAGGATGCATGGATGCATGAATGGATAGATGGATTAATTTTTGGGTGTTTGGATGTTTTGATGGATGGAGCGGTTAATGGATAAATGATGGATGGATGAATGGATGGACAAAGGAATGGGAGCATGAACGGACGGATTGATGGATGGGCGGATGAACGGACGAATGGATGAATGGAAGAATGGATGGATAGAATGCAGGATGGACAATGAGACGGATTGACGGCTGGATAGTTGCAAACTTGGTGGTATAGATAAAGAGTTCGAAAGATAGATAAATTGAATGATGAATGACAGGATGGGGGAAGAATGCAGGGATGGATGGATGGATGGATGGATAGGGGGATGGATGGATGGATGGATGGATGGTTGGATGGATGGATGGATAGTTAGATAGATAGATAGATAGATAGATAGATAGATAGAGAGATGGATAGATAGATAGAATGATAGATATATAGATACATAGACAGATGGATAGATAGATGAATAGATAGATCGATAGAGATATAGATAGATAGATACGAACCTACAAATTTAGATTGATCCATATGTAAGGTAACAATAGATATAGCTTATTAGTTAGATAGACAGAGAGATACATACTTCGTTAGATAAATACATAGACTTGATATATAGACAGATAGATAGATATGTAGATAGGTAGATAGGTATATATGTAGACATGTAGACATGCAGATATGTAGATAGGTAGATAGGTATATAGATCTATACATAGATACACAGATAGACAGATAGTTAGATAGGTAGATACGTAGACAGGTAGACAGGTAGACAGGTAGACAGGTAGACAGGTAGATAGGTAGATAGGTAGATAAGTATCGGTCGATAAAGACATATGTAGCGAGGTAGATATGTAGAGAGGTAGAGAGATAGAGATGTAGATATGTAGATCGGTAGATAGGTAAATAGGTAGATAGATGGATGGATGGATGGATGGATGGATGGATGGATGAATGGTTGTATGGATGAATGGATGGATGGATTGATGGATGGATGGGTGTATGGATGGATGGATGGTTGGATGGATGGATGGATGGATGAATGGATGGATGGATAGATAGATAGATAGATAATTAGATAGATAGATGGATAGATAGATGGATAGATAGATAAATAGATAGATCGATAGAAAGATAGAAAGATATAGAGATAATGATAGATACAAACCTACATATTTAGATTGATCCATATGTATGATATCAATAGATACGTATATATCTTAGTAGTTAGATAGGCAGAGTGATACATACTTCGTCAGATACATACAGAGATTTGATATATAAAATTATACGTAGACAGGTAGATATGTAGATAGGATCACAGATATATAGGTAAATACGTTGATAGATAGGTATGCTGATAGTTAGATAGGTAGATATGTAGACAGGTAAACAGGTAGATCGGCAGATATATAGATATGTAGATACGTAGATAAGTAGATAGGTAGATAGGTAGATACGCAGATAGGTAGATAAGTAGTTAGATATATCGGTCGATAAGGAGAAAGGTAGCTAGGTAGATAGGTAGAGAGGTAAATAGGTAGAAAGTTAAATAGTTAGATAGCTAGATATGAAGATAGATAGATATAAAGATATATAGATAGATAGATAGATAGGTAGATAGATAAATAGATATATAGATGGAAGTATGAATGGATGGATGGATGATGGATGGATGGATGGATGGATGGATGGATGGATGGATGGATGGATGGATGGATGCATGGATGGATGGATGGATGGATGGATTGATGGATACATGGATGGATGGATGGATTGATGTATGGAAGAAAGAATTGATGGATGGATGAATGGATGGATGGATGGAAGAATGGATGGATGGATGGATCGATGGATGGATAGATTGATAGATAGTTAGTTAGATATATGGATGGACAGATAGATAGATATATAAATAGATAGGTAGATAGATAGATAAATAGTGATATTGATAGTGACTTACATACTAATTTAGTTTGATACATAGGTAAGAGATCAATACATATAGATAGATACGTATATAGCTTAGTAGTTAGACACACAGGCAGATACATGTGTCGTTAGATAAATAGATAGATTTGATAGAGAGATAGGTAGGTAGATAGTATATAGTTAGATTGGTAGATAGGTTGATTGGTATATCGCTAGATAGGTAGATAGGTAGATAGGTAGATAGGTAGATACTTAGATAGATAGAGAGGTTGATAGGTTGATAGGTAGATATGGACACCGTTAGAAAGGTAGACAGTTACACAGGTAGAGAGGTAGACAGGTAGAAATGTAGACATTTAGATAGGTAAATAGGTAGATAGGTAGATATGTAGATAAGTAGATAAGTAGTTAGATATATCGGTCAATAAGGAGAAAGGTAGCTAGGTAGATAGGTAGAGAGGTAGATAGGTAGAAAGTTAAATAGTTAGATAGCTAGATATGTAGATAGATAGATATTAAGATATATAGAGAGATAGATAGATAGGTAGATAGATAAATAGATATATAGATGGAAGTATGGATGGATGGATGGATGATGGATGGATGGATGCATGGATGGATGGATGGATGGATGGATGGATGGATGGAAGGATGGATGGATGGATGGATGGATGGATGGATGGATGGATGGATGGATGGATGGAAGGATGGATGGATGGATGGATGGATGGATGGATGGATGGATGCATGGATGGATGGATGGATTGATGTATGGAAAAATTGATGGATGGATGGATGCATGGATGGATGGATGGATGGGTCGATGAATGGATGGATGGATGGATGGATGGATGGATGGATGGATGGATGGATGGATGGATGCATGGATGGATGAATGGATGGATGGATGGATGGAGGGATGGATGGTTGGATGGATGGATGAATGGGTTGATGGATAGATGAATGGATTGATGGATGGATGGATGGCTGGATGGATTGATGGAAGAATGGATGGATGGATGGAAGAATGGATGGATGGATGGATGGATGCATGGATGCATGGATGCATGGATGGATGGATGGATGGATGATTGGATGGTTGAATGGATGGTTGGATGAATGGTTGGATGGATGGATGGATGGATGGATGGATGGATGGATGGATGGATGGATGGATAGATGGATGAATGGATGGATGCATGGATGGATGAATGGATTGATGTATGGAAGAATGGATGGATGGATGGATCGATGGATGGATAGATATATAGATAGTTAGTTAGATATATGGATGGACCGATAGATAAATAGATAGTTCGATATAAATATATATATATAGATAGAGATAATGGTAGATACAAACCTACAAATTTAGATTGATCCATATGTATGATATCAATATATACGTATATAGCTTAGTAGTTAGATGGACAGAGAGATACATACTTCGTCAGATAAATACATAGATTTGATATATAGAAAGATAGATAAATATGTAGATAGGTAGATATGTAGATAGGTTCACAAATAAATAGGTAAATCAGTTGATATGTAGGTAGGCAGATACTAAGATAGGTAGATATGTAGACAAGTAGACAGTTAGACATGTAAACAGGTAGAGAGTTAGATCGGTAGATATGTAGATAAGTAGATATGTAGATAGGTAGATAGGTAGATAGGTAGATACGCAGATAGGCAGATAGGCAGATAGGTAGATATGTAGATAGGTAGACAGGTAGACAGGTAGACAGATAGACAGATAGACAGGTAAACTGTTAGATATGTAGACAGGTAGACAGATAGATAGATAAATAAATAGATAGATAAATAGAGAGATATATAGAAAGAAAGATAGATAGATAGATAGATAGATAGATAGATAGATAAATAGGTATATAGACAGGTAGATAGTGATATTGATAGTGACTTACCTACAAGTTTAGTTTGATACGTAAGTAAGAGATCAATACATGTGTTACATACATATATAGTTTACTATTTAGACACACAGACATATACATGTGTGGTTAGATAAATAGATCGATTAGATAGATAGACAGGTATGTAGATTTGTAAGTAGGTAGATAGGTAGTTAGTTAAATAAGTAGATAAATAGAGAGGTAGAGAGGTAGAGAGATAGAGAGGTAAAGAGTTAGAGAGGTGGAGAGTTAGAGAATTAGAGAGGTAGAGAAGTAGAGAGGTAGATAAATAGATAGGTAGGTAAATAAGTAGATAGGTAGATAGTTAGATATGTAGATGTGTAGATAGCTATAGAGGTAGATAGGTACGTATGTAAATAGGTAGATAGGTAGATAGGAAAATAGAAAATTGGGTAGTTAGTTAGATAAGTAGGTAAGTAGTCAGATAGATAGATAGAGAGACAGAGAGACAGACAGAAGGACGGTGGGTCGGACGAAAGGACGGGCGGAAGGACAAACGGACGGACGGGCGATTGTGCGGTTGGGAGGTCAGATGGACTGAAGGACGGACGGACGGAAGGACTGACGGACAGAAGGACGGATGGAGAGACGAACGGACGGACGGACAGATGGACGGACGGAAGGACAGAGGAACGGAAGGAGGGAAGGATAGATAGATAGATAGATACATAGATCGATAGATCGATAGATGGATAAATAGACAGATAGATAGATAGATAGATAAATAGATAGATAGATAGATATATAGATGGATAGATAGATATATATATAGAAAGATATATAGATAGATAGAAATAATGATAGATAGATGCCTACAATTTTAGATGGATATATTTTTAAGATAGGTAAGATACGTAGATATATATATATATAGATAATTAGATATGTAGCTAGGTAGATAGGTAGAGAGGTAGAAAGTTAGATAGTTAGATATGTAGATAGGTAGATAGATATGTAGATAGGTAGATAGGTAGATATATAGAGAAGTTGATAGGTAGACAGGTAAATATGAACATATGTAGACAGGTAGATAGGTAGAGGGTTTATTGTGTAGGTTGGTACGAATTGTCGAATGGATGGATGAATGGACGGTAGATAGGTAAATAGTTTGATAGGTAGACAGTTAGACAGGTAGACAGGTAGTCAGTTAGACAGGTAGACAGGCAGACAGGTAAACATGTAGACAGATAAGTAGTTAGACAGGTAGATCGGTGATAGGTAGATAGGATGATAGGTAAATAGGTAGATAGTTAGATAGGTAGATAGGTTGATAGGTAGATAGGTAGATAGGTTGATAGGTAAATAAGTAGATAGTTACATAGGTAGAAAGGTAGATAGTTAGATAGGTAGATATCTAGGTAGGCAGATAGTTAGATAGGTAGATTGGTAGATAGGTAGATCGGTATATATGTAGGTATGTAGATAGGTAGATAGGTAAACAGGTAGATAGGTAGATACGCCGATAGGCAGATAGGCAGATAGGCAGATAGGCAGATAGATAGATATGTAGACAGGTAGACAGGTAGACAGGTAGACAGGTATATATGTAGACAGGTAGACAGGTAAACCGTTAGACAGGTAGAGAGTTAAACAGATAGATAGATATATAGAAAGATAGATAAATAGATAGAGATAAAGATAGATACATACCTACCATTTTAGATTGATAAATATGAAAAATAGGTAGATACGTATATAGATAGATAGATAGATAGGTAGATAGGTAGCTAGGTA
>OX345637.1:3227500-3235000 GCA_947044365.1 Petrosia ficiformis | reverse complement strand
GAGAGGTTGATAGGTAGATAGGTATATATGTAGACAGTTAAACAGGTAGACAAGTAGACAGATAGACAGTTAGAGAGGTAGATAGGTAGAAAGGTATATAGGTAGATAGGTAGGTAGGTAAATAAGTAGATAGGTAGATAGTTAGATATGTAGATGTGTTAATAGCTATAGAGGTAGATAGGTACGTACGTAGATAGGTTGATAGGTAAATAGGTAGATAGTTAGATAGGTAGATAGGTAGATAGTTAGATATGTAGATATATAGATAGGTAGATAGTTAGATAGGTAGATTGTTAGATAGGTAGATCGGTATATATGTAGGTATGTAGATACGTAAATAGGTAAATAGGTAGATAGGTAGATACGCCGATAGGCAGATAGGCAGATAGGCAGATAGATAGATATGTAGACAGGTAGACAGGTAGACAGGTAGATATGTAGACAGGTAGACAGGTAGATATGTAGACAGGTAGACAGGTAAACCGTTAGACAGGTAGAGAGTTAAACAGATAGATAGATATATAGAAAGATAGATAAATAGATAGAGATAAAGGATAGATACATACCTACCATTTTAGATTGATAAATATGAAAGATAGGTAGATACGTAGATAGATAGATAGATAAATGGGTAGATAGGTAGCTAGGTAGATAGGTAGATAGGTAGAGAGGTAGAGAGTTAGAGATTTAGAGATGTAGATAGGTATATCTGTAGATAGGTTGATAGGTACATAGATAAATAGGTAGATAGTTAGAGAGGCAGATAGGTAGATAGGTAGATAAGTAGATAGGTAGATACGTAGATAGGTAGATAGGTAGATACGTAGATAGGTAGATAGTTGGATAGGTAGATATGTAGATAGATAGATAGGTAGAGCAGTTAATGGGTAGATGGGTACGTGGGTAGTTGAATAGATGGATGGATGGATGGATGGATGAATTGAATCATGGATCTATGGACGGATGAGTTGGTGGGTGGATAGATAGATAGATAGATAGATAAATAGATAGGGATATTGATAGTGATATAGCTACAAATTTAGGTTGATAAATATGTAAGATAACAATAAATTTAGATAGATGCATATATAGCTATATAGACAGACAGATACATACTTCGTTAGAAAAACATATAGATTAGATAAATAGATAGATAAATAAACAGGTAGATAGGTAGATAGCTAGATAGGTAGATAGAGAGATAAAGAGATAGAGAGATAGATGAATACCTTGACAGGATAGACAAGATAGACAGGATATACAGGATATACAGGATAGACAGGAAGGACAGGATAGACAGGATAGACATGACAGACATGATAGACACAATTGACAGGATAGACAAAATAGATATGGTACAAATGCAGGATAGACAGGATAGACAGGATTGGCTTTGTAGAAAAGATAGACAGGATAAACATGGTACACATGGAGGGTAGACTGGATAGACAGGATAGAAAGGATAGATATGGTAGACAGGATAGTCAAGATAGACAGGATAGACAGGATAGAGAGGATTGACAGGACAGACAAGATAAACAATATAGACAGGATGGTCATGAAAGACAGGATAGAAGGGATAAAATGTATAGACAGGATAGACAGGATAGTAATGATAGACAGGATAAACAGGATAGGCAGCATAGACAAGATCGAGCGTGTAGACACGGTAGAGAGAGTAAAATTGGAGGATAGACAGTATAGAGAGGATAGACAGGATAGACAAGATAAACAGTATAGACAGGATAGACAGGATAGTCATGATAGACAGGATAGACAAGATTGACAGGATAGACAAGATATACAGGATAGACAGGATAGTCAAGATAGAAAGGATAGACTGGATAGACAGGACATATACACATATACAGATAAATGGATACGTCAATAAATTCATAAGTACATAGGTAGAAACAGACAAACGAACAGACAGAGAAACACTCTGACTGACAGACAAACGGTCAGACAGACTGATATATAGAGAAAAATAGAGTTAGAAACTAGACAGATAGGTATATAGATAGATACAAAAAATACAAAAATTGATAGAACTTGATTAATATAGATAGATAGACTATTGGATGGATGGATGGATGGATGAATGGGCATTTCATTTAATGAATGGATGAAAGTTTGAATGAATGCATGGAAGGATGGAGAGATGGAGGGATGGATCAGATGGATAGATACATAGACAATAAATGTTTAGATACGTAAATAGTAGATAGATAGAATGATAGTTAGAGAATTAGACCGATAAATAGATAGCACACAATATAAATTGATAGATAGATATATAAGAAGAATAATTGTGTAGATAAATGTGTACATAAGAATTAGATCCATCGATAAATACATGCTTAGATAAAGAGATATAAATAAATACAGGTTTATAAGGGAAGATAGGTATATACAGTATACCCTCACCAATTTGAACAGCTTTACATCAAATCAATGTCTTCTCGTTGAGTCGTCTGGTGGATTCCACTTGTGTCTGGAGGATTCTGGAGTGGTCAATAGGAGTACATAATTAACAATTAACCTAACTTTGGGAATAACTAAACATACTGTAGAGGAATTTACATTAATATTGAATGAATATGCGTACGAATGAGGGAGGAGCTATCAAATGGAATACATAATATTATTCACTTACTGAATGGAACTCGTAATATTAGCTACAGTTAACTTGTGGAAACATTTACATGACTGAGAAATTTAACTTTGGTAATGAACTAAACATGTTATACAGTTCATATGTGCTTAGGTGAAACCTGCATTACAAAATTCCCAATACTAACTGAGCAAATGTTTGGACGTTAATCTTTAGAAGAAAGGGGGGAAAGACTAAAATACGTATGTTAGTTCAAAACTAAACATGTTAATAGTGATTTGTGATAATGATAGATGAACGACTGAAGAGCGGGGGATGGAAATTCATACGTTTTGAAACTTACTGAGAAATTGTTATGAAAACACTATACTTGAGGTGCTATATTTGAGTACTAAATAATATTCTATCAAGTCCCTTCCTTGTACTCATATTTTAAACAATATTAGAAACCCTACGAAGGAATGTCTTGGAAGTGACAGAAATCCGAATTAACCTGACCTCTACGAAGGACCTGGAGTGTGGAACAAATATTAACTAACATAACATTCAACAGCTCACACTATAAAATACAATTTCCACTGTGAATGTGTAATGTCACCCTTAGTAGCTATCTACAGAATGGGAATAGAATGTTGGACATAATCATTGTAAAATTACTAGTATCAGTTGAAAGTCCTCAGAAACATTGTAGAAAGGATTTCATTTTCAACACAGCCAGTACATTCTAGTAAGAGAAAATGGAGTTATATTTTAATGAAAACTCACAGGTTTAATTCTCAATCAGCAATCACTATCAAATATTTCTCTCTCATTTTAGAATGTCCATCTGAACAATGAACACACCCACCATTTTCAGTTAATTAATAGTAGTTATTGGGAAAATTAATTAACTAGTAACAGTAATAAACTAATTAATTTTATTACTTCACTGTTTAATTAACAGTTTAAATAAGGATATAATTAATTAAACTATCAATTAATTAATATTTAATTACTTATTAACTATAGATAATTACTGTTGATAAAATTAAAAGATTTCATATTATGAACACCTACAGTATCACGCATTATTAAAAGTATTTCGAGAATGAGAACTACTCTGCAGCGTCGTTCCACAGTTAGAATACAGCAACCTCTTGTAAATATAAACTGTGTGAGAACAGCAAGACCTACCAAGAACTACCAACAAGTACCAAGAACTACCAAGGCCTACAAGAAATAAAAAAACTACAAGATCACAAGAACTACTACGACATAAATAATATTGTCAACTACAAAAGCTGCAGCAAGAACTACCAGAACTACGAAGAACTTCAAGAACTACCAAGAACTACTAAAAACCTTCAAGAAATACCAACAATTACCAACAACTACAAGAACTACCAAGAACTAAGAATTACATATCACATGAGAAGAACTATAGAAACATATTAAATGTGTATGAAAAACATAAAATGATTAACTTACCAATAGAGATTCCTCTCTGAAACTGTGTACGCACGGGGTAACTCACTGCACCTAAGATACTATACTTGGGAGTAACAAAATACATTATATATGGGATTTATAATTGTGATGAATGAAGGAATATACAAACAATGGAAGAGTGTTTGATAGTATACAAAACTTACGACACAAACCATCATGTATTTACAAGAAACGATGTTATCAAATTTTGAACAAAAAGCGATCACTCATCTTTGAGTAAATGGACCGCACCTATCAAAGGTAACTTGGGGAAAAGTAAACATATATAATGCTACATCTCTAGATATAATGAGTACATGAATGGTGGAACGGACTACATTAACTTATACAACTACTTAGTAAAATAAATATATATAAATCAACTTAACTGGAGTGACATCAATCTCAAAGAACAAAGAACCATCGCACCACTACAACTTGCATCGACCTAAGAACCTAACTTTGGAAACAAACTAAACACATCAATTAGTGCACCTGTGTTATAATGAATGAATGAACATGCAAATGATGGAAGTGGTTTGGATTGGTATATACACGTAACTTACGGCACCAAACAACTAACTCTATTGCAGAGTAAAATTACATGGAACGAAAATGAGAAATACCTCAAACTGTGTACACAATGAAATCAGTCCTCATCGAACAAATGGACTCCTCCTATGAAACAGAACTTGGAGATGTAGTAAACATTAAATACTGCATTTACAATTGTAATCAGTACATGAATAATGGAAAGGATTACATAATCTAGTTAATCTGATACACTTACCAAGTAAGGTTCTTGATGAGAACAGGTAAATTAACTTAGAAACTGAATACTGGAGTCTGCATAAGTGACATAAAGAATGCAGGATAGATTGTTTGGGAGACTCGCAACTATAATGTACAGAACTTAAATGTCTGTAGGTTGGGAAATTCACAAGGTTGACTGGAGACTGGAGATAAGACAAGACAGACGACTGGTGATTTCACATGTTTAGGGAATGGAGATTTCACAAACAATTAGAGTGATAATTCAAATAGAAAACTCCAGATTTGACGACAATGGAGCATGGAACCTGCATTCTTTCCGTGAATGTAGACAACCAAATTAGTTAGACATAATTGATGACACTTGACACTTGAAATGAATGGGTGAGAATAATTCTGAACATTGATGTGACTTGTAGATGGAGTCATTACGAGCATTCGTCAGTGGAATTCTTAAGAATGAATATCAGCATGCCTTAACTTCGTCTTCACAATAGTAGTGCCTATGAGATGTAAGAAATAAGTAAAATTGCAATCTAACGGTCTTACAAATTATTTTATGGTGTAATTCTACAAGACAAGAATATTTTCCTATCTAGCAAGAACAAGAACTATGAGGAACTAATACTATAACCGAGAAAGAAGACGTTGGTATACTACAAGTTTATCAAGAAGTTTTACTACAATCAAGAAAGATGACGTTGATATACTACAAGATCACTGTACAAACTCTCCTTTAAGACTCAATTGATGAATGAAATACACATATTGGTGATAAGAATTGAATACAGAATGAATTATATGTGAAAGGTGGAATAACTCACGTATTACAACATCACTCCATTTTATGTCGATTGGATTCATGAAACCTAAACAAGTAACCTGGGGAAAAGGAACAAACAAAATGAATTGTGCATTTATAATTGTAATCATTGAATCATTAAACGAGCGTTGGAGTACCAAGCAATTATCATACATAAATTTATCCGCATACTCATCATATCAGACAAAAAATTAATGTCACTAGAAATGGGTTGCAAGTACTCATGAAGGGACTTCATTTTGTGTCGCCTAAATGATTAGTCCGGAGTACGTCCTGAAGAGGGATGAGAATTCGATGATATAATTAAAGTTTTAGCTGGAGAAAATAGGAGATTGGAGTAATCATCAACAGTGACAGGAATTCATAAAGATCCATGAATACTAACAATGATTTGTCAAAAGGAGTAGTCACTATAACATAGGAGTCAGGGGGAGGAGTCATCTACAAGAGTCTTCATGTGGAGTCATCTGTTGGATTAAGCTAATGTGTGGAGGAATTTGGAGGAGTGAATGGGAGTACATCATTAACCTAACTTGGGGAAGAACTAAACATATTGTAGAGTGAGTTTATATTGATTGAATATACATAATTATGAATGTGGGGAGGAGTGAGATTTTGGAATTTGCAATTTAGACTTCCTATCATGGTCTACAGCTAATTTGCAAAACAATTCACAGCACTCTGAAATCTACTCATTTATAAGTATAGTGATTATATGAAATGTGTATAATACATGATTAGCAATACTAACCTAGTGAATGCTTCATGTAAAATTTTACTTGAAACTAACTTGGGGAGAGAGACCTAATAAAACTTAAGTTAGCGGAAAACTAATCCTGTTTGACTGTGACTTTACGATAGTGACTACATATATGACACTTAGTAGAGTGTGGAATTTTAATTTCCTAACTTACTGAGTATTTGTCTTTAAATCACCAAGTTTTGAAAGATTTAAACCAGCCGGAGGAACAATAAATCCTTTCGTAGAAAAGGGACCATAATTAAATAACTGAAGTTTAAGGAAAACTAAACATGCTAACGAGTGCATTTATTATTATAATGAATTCATCTATGATCGAGGGGAATAAAATCACATAAACGAAATATGAACAACAAATAAAATTTGCTGAAGTTCATCTGCTAAATGTAAAGTACCAGAAATATGAAGCAATTCAAATAATAAAATAACAGTCTCAAATCAATGTGCAATGCATTCATTCTATCTCACAAGACAAGAATATATTTATAACTAGTGAGCCCCTAAGAACAACTAACAAGGAAATGATATGTTATTAACCAGAAAGTGGTATGTTGAAAGACGGGTAGGTAGGTAGGTATGTAGGATGGTAGTTAGGTAAAGCTTCAAATTTGGGATTCAGTGTTTAGTGTTTTTGCTTTTGGGCTTAGTGTTTAGTGCTTACGATTTACTGTTTTCTATTTAGGGTGTACGTTTTATGGAATAGCGTGCAGGATTTGGGGATGACTGTATCATAAACACGAATCAATAAACCCAAAAATACATACATAAATACATAAATAGATAAATAAGTAGATACATAATTATATATATATATATATATATATATATATATATATATATATATATATATATATAACTACACAGAAAGAGAGACAAGTTGAGAGATAAAGAAATATATTTGTAGTAGACAAATAAAGCAATAGATAGGGAATTAAATGAATAAATAGATAGATATATAAATGCTATGATAAATGTATACATATACAGATAAATAGATGCGTAATGAAATTCATAAATAGATAGGTAGAAGAAGACAAACAGAAAGACAGACAAACAGACAGAATG
>OX345637.1:3202500-3222500 GCA_947044365.1 Petrosia ficiformis | reverse complement strand
TATATGTAGACAGTTAGACAGGTAGACAAGTAGACAGATAGACAGTTAGAGAGGTAGATAGGTAGAAAGGTATATAGGTAGATAGGTAGGTAGGTAAATAAGTAGATAGGTAGATAGTTAGATATGTAGATGTGTAGATAGCTATAGAGGTAGATAGGTACGTATGTAGATAGGTATATAGGTCGATAGGTAGATAGGTAAATAGGAAATAGGGTGATTAGTTAGATAAGTAGGTAAGTAGTCAGATAGATAGATAGAGACACAGAGAGACAGACAGAAGGACGGTGGGTCGGACGAAAGGACGGGCGGAAGGACAAACGGACGGACGAGCGATTGTGCGGTTGGGAGGTCAGATGGACGGAAGGACGGACGGACGGAAGGACTGACGGACAGAAGGACGGATGGAGAGACGAACGGACGGACGGACAGATGGACGGACGGAAGGACAGAGGAACGGAAGGAGGGAAGGATAGATAGATAGATAGATACATAGATCGATAGATCGATAGATGGATAAATAGACAGATAGATAGATAGATAGATAAATAGATAGATAGATAGATATATAGATGGATAGATAGATATATAGATAGAAAGATATATAGATAGATAGAAATAATGATAGATAGATGCCTACAATTTAAGATGGATATATTTGTAAGATAGGTAAGATACGTAGATATATATATAAATAGATAATTAGATATGTAGCTAGGTAGATAGGTAGAGAGGTAGAGAGTTAGATAGTTAGATATGTAGATAGGTAGATAGATATGTAGATAGGTAGATAGGTAGATATATAGAGAAGTTGATAGGTAGACAGGTAAATATGAACATATGTAGATAGGTAGATAGGTAGAGGGTTTATTGTGTATGTTGGTACGAATTGTCGAATGGATGGATGAATGGACGGTAGATAGGTAAATAGTTTGATAGGTAGACAGTTAGACAGGTAGACAGGTAGTCAGTTAGACAGGTAGACAGGCAGACAGGTAGACAGTTAGACAGGCAGACAGGTAGACATGTAGACAGATAAGTAGTTAGACAGGTAGATCGGTGATAGGTAGATAGGATGATAGGTAAATTGGTAGATAGTTAGATAGGTAGATAGGTAGATAGTTACATAGGTAGAAAGGTAGATAGTTAGATAGGTAGATATCTAGGTAGGCAGAGAGTTAGATAGGTAGATTGGTAGATAGGTAGATCGGTATATAGGTAGATAGGTAGATAGGTAGATACGCCGATAGGCAGATAGGCAGATAGGCAGATAGGCAGATAGATAGATATGTAGACAGGTAGACAGGTAGACAGGTAGACAGGTAGACAGGTATATATGTAGACAGGTAGACAGGTAAACTGTTAGAAAGGTAGTGAGTTAAACAGATAGATAGATATATAGAAAGATAGATAAATAGATAGAGATAAAGATAGATACATACCTACCATTTTAGATTGATAAATATGAAAGATAGGTAGATACGTAGATAGATAGATAGATAGATAGGTAGATAGGTAGCTAGGTAGATAGGTAAAGAGGTAGAGAGTTAGAGATTTAGAGATGTAGATAGGTACATCTGTAGATAGGTTGATAGGTACATAGGTAAATAGGTAGATAGTTACAGAGGCAGATAGGTAGATAGGTAGATAGGTAGATGGGTAGATACGTAGATAGGTAGATAGTTAGATAGTTAGATATGTAGATAGATAGATAGGTAGAGGGGTTAACGGGTAGATGGGTACGTGGGTAGATGAATAGTTGGATGAATGGATGGACGGATGGATGGATGGATGTATGAATTGAATCATGGATCTATTGACGGATGTGTTGGTGGGTGGATAGATAGATAGATAGATAGGGATATTGATAGTGATATAGCTACAAATTTAGGTTGATACATATGTAAGATATCAATAAATTTAGATAGATGCATATATAGCTATATAGACAGACAGATACATACTTCGTTAGAAAAACATATAGATTAGATAAATAGATAGATAAATAAATAGGTAGATAGGTAGAAAGAGAGATATAGAGATAAAGAGATAGATGAATACCTTGACAGGCTAGACAAGATAGACAGGATATACAGAATAGACAGGAATGACAAGATAGACAGGATAGACATGATAGACATGATAGACACAATTGACAGGATAGACAAAATAGATATGGTACAAATGCAGGATAGACAGGATAGACAGGATTGGCTTTGTAGAAAAGATAGACAGGATAAACATGGTACACATGGAGGGTAGACTGGATAGACAGGATAGAAAGGATAGATATGATAGACAGGATAGTCAAGATAGACAGGATAGACAGGATAGAGAGGATTGACAGGATAGACAAGATAAACAATATAGACAGGATGGTCATGATAGACAGGATAGACAGGATAGACAAGATAAAATGTATAGACAGGATAGACAGGATAGTAATGATAGACAGGATAGACAGGATAGGCAGCATAGACAAGATCGAGAGTATAGACACGATAGACAGAGTAAAATTGGAGGATAGACAGTATAGAGAGGATAGACAGGATAGACAAGATAAACAGTATAGACAGGATAGACAGGATAGTCATGATAGACAGGATAGTCAGGAGAGACAGGATAGACAAGATTGACAGGATAGACAAGATATACAGGATAGACAGGATAGTCAAGATAGAAAGGATAAAAAGGATAGACACGACATATATACATATACAGATAAATGGATACGTCAAGAAATTCATAACTACACAGGTAGAAACAGAGAAACGAACAGACAGAGAAACACTCTGACTGACAGAAAAAACAGTCAGACAGACTGATATATAGATAAAAATAGAGTTAGAAATTAGACAGAAAAATATATAGATAGATACAAAAATACAAAAATTGATAGAACTTGATTAATATAGATAGATAGACTATTGGATGGATGGATGGATGGATGAATGGGCCTTTCATTTAATGAATGGATGAAAGTTTGAATGAATGCATGGAAGGATGGAGAGATGGATGGACGGATCGATGGATAGATACATAGACAATAAATGTTTAGATACGTAAATAGGTAGATAGATAGAATGATAGTTAGAGAATTAGATCGATAAATAGATAGCACACAATATAAATCGATAGATAGATATATAAGAAGAATAATTGTGTAGATAAATGTGTACTTATGAATTAGATCCATGGATAAATACATGCTTAGAGAAAGGGATATAAATAAATACAGGTTTATAAGGAAAGATAGATATATACAGTATACCCTCACCAATTTGAACAGCTTTACATCAAATCAATGTCTTCTCGTTGAGTCGTCTGGTGGATTCCACTTGTGTCTGGAGGATTCTGGAGTGGTCAATAGGAGTACATAATTAACAATTAACCTAACTTTGGGAATAACTAAACATACTGTAGAGGGATTTACATTAATATTGAATGAATATGCGTACGAATGAGGGAGGAGCAATCAAATGGAATACATAATATTATTCACTTACTGAATAGAACTCGTAATATTAGCTACAGTTAACTTCTCATAGTAAAATTACTAGTATCAGTTGAAAGTCCTCAGAAACATTGTAGAAAGGATTTCATTTTCAACACAGCCAGTACATTCTAGTAAGAGAAAATGGAGTTATATTTTAATGAAAACTCACAGGTTTAATTCTCAATCAGCAATCACTATCAAATATTTCTCTCTCATTTTAGAATGTCCATCTGAACAATGAACACACCCACCATTTTCAGTTAATTAATAGTAGTTATTGGGAAAATTAATTAACTAGTAACAGTAATAAACTAATTAATTTTATTACTTCACTGTTTAATTAACAGTTTAAATAATGATATAATTAATTAAACTATCAATAAATTAATATTTAATTACTTATTAACTATAGATAATTACTGTTTATAAAATTAAAAGATTTCATATTATGAACACCTACAGTATCACGCATTATTAAAAGTATTTCGAGAATGAGAACTACTCTGCAGCGTCGTTCCACAGCTAGAATACAGCAACCTCTTGTAAATATAAACTGTGTGAGAACAGCAAGACCTACCAAGAACTACCAACAAGTACCAAGAGCTACCAAGAAGTACAAGAAATAAAAGAACTACAAGATCACAAGAACTACTACGACATAAATAATATTGTCAACTACAAAAGCTGCAGCAAGAACTACCAGAACTACGAAGAACTTCAAGAACTACCAAGAACTACTAAAAACCTTCAAGAAATACCAACAATTACCAACAACTACAAGAACTACCAAGAACTAAGAATTACATATCACATGAGAAGAACTACAAGTACATATTAAATGTGTATGAAAAACATAAAATGATTAACTTACCAATAGAGATTCCTCTCTGAAACTGTGCACGCACGAGGTAACTCACAGCACCTAAGATACTATACTTGGGAGTAACAAAATACATTATATATGGGATTTATAATTGTGATGAATGAAGGAATACACAAACAATGGAAGAGTGTTTGACAGTATACAAAACTTACGACACAAACCATCATGTATTTATAAGAAACGATGTTATCAAATTTTGAACAAAAAGCGATCACTCATCTTTGAGTAAATGGACCGCACCTATGAAAGGTAACTTGGGGAAAAGTAAACATATATAATGCTACATCTCTAGATATAATGAGTACATGAATGGTGGAACGGACTACATTAACTTATACAACTACTTAGTAAAATAAATATATATAAATCAACTTAACTTGAATGAAGTCTAAGCATAAGAATCGGTCCACTACACCTGGCATCGACCTACAACCTAACTTGGGAAGCAAACTCAACATATTAACTAGTGCAATTATAGATATAATTATTGAATGAATATACAAATGATGGAAGAGTGCTTGATGGTATACAAAACTTACCACACTAACCAAATAACTACCTTGTATTTATAACAAACGTCTTAAGAGAGATCCTAAACTTGTGATTTGAAAAGAAATCATTGCTAAACTCAGTTTGTGAACACAAACAGATCACTGTTTCTTGAGGAAATAGATCACTCCTATGAAATGAAACTTGAAGGAAAAATAAACATATATAATACTGCATTTACATTTATATTGGGTATATGAATGGTGGAATAGGCTACTGAAAATTATACGACTACTGAGTAAAACTAATGATAACAACGTATAAATCAACTTAACTGGAGTGACATCAAACTCAAAGAACAAAGAACCATCGCACTATTACAACTTGCATCGACCTAAGAACCTAACTTTGGAAACAAACTAAACACATCAATTAGTGCACCTGTGTTATAATGAATGAATGAACATGCAAATGATAGAAGTGGTTTGGATTGGTATATACACGTAACATACGGCACCAAACAAATAACTCTATTGCAGAGTAAAATTACATGGAACGAAAATGAGAAGTACCTCAAACTGTGTACACAATGAAATCAGTCCTCATCGAACAAATGGACTCCTCCTATGAAACAGAACTTGGGGATATAGTAAACATTAAATACTGCATTTACAATTGTAATCAGTACATGAATAATGAAAAGGATTACATAATCTAGTTAATCTCATACCCTTACCAAGTAAAGTTCTTGATGAGAACAGGTAAATTAACTTAGAAACTGAATACTGGAGTCTGCATAAGTGACATAAAGAATGCAGGATAGATTGTTTGGGAGACTCGCAACTGTAATGTACAGAACTTAAATGTCTGTAGGTTGGGAAATTCACAAGGTTGACTGGAGACTGGAGATAAGACAAGACAGACGACTGGTGATTTCACATGTTTAGGGAATGGAGATTTCACAAACAATTAGAGTGATAATTCAAATAGAAAACTCCACATTTGACGATAATGGAGCAAGGAACCTGCATTTTTTCCGTGAATGTAGACAACCAAATTAGTTAGACATAATTGATGACACTTGACACTTGAAATGAATGGGTGAGAATAATTCTGAACATTGATGTGACTTGTAGTTGGAGTCATTACGAGCATTCGTCTGTGGAATTCTTAAGAATGAATATCAGCATGTCTTAACTTCGTCTTCACAATAGTAGTGCCTATGAGATGTAAGAAATAAGTAAAATTGCAATCTAACGGTCTGACAAATTATTTTATGGTGTAATTCTACAAGACAAGAATATTTTCCTATCTAGCAAGAACAAGAACTATGAGGAACTAATACTATAACCGAGAAAGAAGACGTTGGTATACTACAAGTTTATCAAGAAGTTTTACTACAATCAAGAAAGAAGACGTTGATATACTACAAGATCACTGTACAAACTCTCCTTTAAGACTCAATTGATGAATGAAATACACATATTGGTGATAAGAATTGAATACAGAATGAATTATATGTGAAAGGTGGAATAACACACGTATTACAACATCACTCCATTTTATGTCGATTGGATTCATGAAACCTAAACAAGTAACCTGGGGAAAAGGAACAAACAAAATGAATTGTGCATTTATAATTGTAATCATTGAATCATTAAACGAGCGTTAGAGTACCAAGCAATTATCATACATAAATTTATCCGCATACTCATCATATCAGACAAAAAATTAATGTCACTAGAAATGGGTTGCAAGTACTCATGAAGGGACTTCATTTTGAGTCGCCTAAATGATTAGTCCGGAGTACGTCCTGAAGAGGGATGAGAATTCGATGATATAATTAAAGTTTTCGCTGTAGAAAATAGGAGATTGGAGTAATCATCAACAGTCACAAGAATTCATAAAGATCCATGAATACTCACAATGATTTGTCAAAAGGGGTAGTCACTATAACATAGGAGTCAGGGGGAGGAGTCATCTACAAGAGTCTTCATGTGGAGTCATCTGTTGGATTAAGCTAATGTGTGGAGGAATTTGGAGGAGTGAATGGGAGTACATCATTAACCTAACTTGGGGAAGAACTAAACATATTGTAGAGTGAGTTTATATTGATTGAATATACATAATTATGAATGTGGGGAGGAGTGAAATTTTGGAATTTGCAATTTAGACTTCCTATCATGGTCTACAGCTAATTTGCAAAACAATTCACAGCACTCTGAAATCTACTCATTTATAAGTATAGTGATTATATGAAATGTGTACAATACATGATTAGCAATACTAACCTAGTGAATGCTTCATGTAAAATTTTACTTGAAACTAACTTGGGGAGAGAGACCTAATAAAACTTAAGTTAGCGGAAAACTAATCCTGTTTGACTGTGACTTTACGATAGTGACTACATATATGAAACTTAGTAGAGTGTGGAATTTTAATTTCCTAACTTACTGAGTATTTGTCTTTAAATCACCAAGTTTTGAAAGATTTAAACCAGCCGGAGGAACAATAAATCCTTTCGTAGAAAAGGGACCATAATTAAATAACTGAAGTTTAAGGAAAACTAAACATGTTAACGAGTGCATTTATTATTATAATAAATTAATCTATGATCGAGGGGAATAAAATCACATAAACGAAATATGAACAACAAATAAAATTTGCTGAAGTTCATCTGCTAAATGTAAAGTACCAGAAATATGAAGCAATTCAAATAATAAAATAACAGTCTCAAATCAATGTGCAATGCATTCATTCTATCTCACAAGACAAGAATATATTTATAACTAGTGAGCCCCTAAGAACAACTAACAAGGAAATGATATGTTATTAACCAGAAAGTGGTATGTTGAAAGACGGGTAGGTAGGTAGGTATGTAGGATGGTAGTTAGGTAAAGCTTCCAATTTGGGATTCAGTGTTTAGTGTTTTTGCTTTTTGGCTTAGTGTTTAGTGCTTACGATTTACTGTTTTCTATTTAGGGTGTACGTTTTATGGAATAGTGTGCAGAGTTTGGGGATGACTGTATCATAAACACGGATCAATAAACACAAAAATACATACATAAATACATACATAGATAAATAAGTAGATACATATATATATATATATATATATATACATATATATATATATATATATATATATATATAACTACACAGAAAGAGAGACAAGTTGAGAGATAAAGAAATATATTTGTAGTAGACAAATAAAGCAATAGATAGGGAATTAAATGAATAAATAGATAGATATATAAATGCTATGATAAATATATACATGTACAGATAAATAGATACGTAATGAAATTCATAAATAGATAGGTAGAAGAAGACAAACAGAAAGACTGACAAACAGACAGAAAGACAGACAAACAATCAGACAGACAGAGATATACAGAAAAAACAGATAACAATTAAACACAGAGATAAATAGATAGATACCACAATAGAAAGATTTAGAGAACTTACATATATAGAGAGATAGACTAACCGATGTATGGATGGATTGGTGGAAATATGAATGGATAGACGGAAGGAGGTTTGGAATGATAGAGAGATGGATGTTTTCATGGTTGCTTGGATGGATGAAAGGATGCATGGATGCATGAATGGATAGAGAGATGGCTAGATGGATTAATTTTTGGGTGTTTGGATGTTTTGATGGATGGATCATTTAATGGATAAATGACGGATGGATGAATGGATGGACAAAGGAATGGGAGCCTGAACGGACGGATTGATGGATGGGCGGATGAACGGACGAATGGATGAATGGAAGAATGGATGGATAGAATGCAGGATGGACAAAGAGACGGATTGACGGCTGGATAGTTGCAAACTTGGTGGTATAGATAAAGAGTTCGAAAGATAGATAAATTGAATGATGAATGACTGGATGGGGGAAGAATGCAGGGATGGATGGATGGATGGATGGATGGATGGATGGATGGATGGATGGACGGATGGATGGATAGTTGGATGGATGGATGGATAGTTAGATAGATAGATAGATAGATACGTAGATAGATAGAGAGATGGATAGATAGATAGAATGATAGATATATAGATACATAGACAGATGGATAGATAGATGAATAGATAGATCGATAGAGAGATAGATAGATAGATACGAACTTACAAATTTAGATTGATCCATATGTAAGGTAACAATAGATATAGGTTATTAGATAGACAGAGAGATACATACTTCGTTAGATAAATACATAAACTTGATATATAGATAGATAGATAGATATGTAGATAGGTAGATAGGTATATATGTAGACATGTAGACATGCAGATATGTAGATAGGTAGATAGGTATATAGATCTATACATAGATACGCAGATAGACAGTTAGTTAGATAGGTAGATATGTAGAAAGGTAGACAGGTAAAAAGGTAAAAAGGTAGACAGGTAGACAGGTAGATAGGTAGATACGTAGATAGGTACATAGATACATAGGTGCATAAGTAGATAGGTATATAGGTAGACAGGTAGATTGGTAGATAGGTAGATATGGAGATATGTAGATAGGTAGATAGGTAGATAGGTAGACAAGAATCGGTCGATAAAGACATATGTAGCGAGGTAGATATGTAGAGAGGTAGAGAGATAGAGATAGAGATGTAGATAGGTAGATCGGTAGATAAGTAAACAGGTAGATAGATGGATGGATGGATGGATGGATGGATGGATGGTTGGATGGATGAATGGTTGTATGGATGAATGGATGGATGGATGGATGGATGGATGGATGGATGGGTGTATGGATGGATGGATGGATGACTGGATGGATATATGGATGAATGAATAGATGTATGGTTGGATTGATGGATGGATGGATGGATAGATGGATGGTTGGATTGATGGATGGATGGATGGATGGATGGATGGCTGGATGGCTGGATGGATGGATGGATGGATGGTTGGATGGATTGATGGATGGATGGATTGATGGATGGAAGAATGGATAGATGGATCGATGGATGGATAGATAGATAGATAGATAGTTAGATATATGGATGGACAGATAGATAAATAGATAGTTCGATATAAAGATAGATAGATAGATAGATAGAGATATTGGTAGATACAAACCTACTAATTTAGATTGATCCATATGTATGATATCAATATATACGTATATAGCTTAGTAGTTAGATGGACAGAGAGATACATACTTCGTCAGATAAATACATAAATTTGATATATAGAAGATAGATAGATATGTAGATAGGTAGATATGTAGATAGGTTCACAGATAGATAGGTAAATCAGTTGATAGGTAGGTAGGCAAATACTTAGATAGGTAGATATGTAGACAAGTAGACAGTTAGACATGTAAACAGGTAGAGAGTTAGATCGGTAGATATGTAAATAAGTAGATATGTAGATAGGTAGATTAGGTAGATACGCAGATAGGCAGATAGGTAGATAGGTAGATATGTAGACAGGTAGACAGGTAGACAGTTAGACAGGTAGACAGATAGACAGGTAAACTGTATGGATGGATGTATGAATTGAATCATGGATCTATGGACGGATGAGTTGGTGGGTGGATAGATAGATAGATAGATAGATAGATAGATAGATAGATAGGGATATTGATAATGATATAGCTACAAATTTAGGTTGATAAATATGTAAGATAACAATAAATTTAGATAGATGCATATATAGCTATATAGACAGACAGATACATACTTCGTTAGAAAAATATATAGATTAGATAAATAGATAGATAAATAAATAGGTAGATAGTTAGATAGGTAGATAGAGAGATATAGAGATAGAGAGATAGATGAATACCTTGACAGGATAGACAAGATAGACAGGATATACAGGATAGACAGGAAGGACAGGATAGAGAGGATAGACATGACAGACATGATAGACACAATTGACAGGATAGACAAAATAGATATGGTACAAATGCAGGATAGACAGGATAGACAGGATTGGCTTTGTAGAAAAGATAGACAGGATAAACATGGTACACATGGAGGGTAGACTGGATAGACAGGATAGAAAGGATAGATATGGTAGACAGGATAGTCAAGATAGACAGGATAGACAGGATAGAGAGGATTGACAGGACAGACAAGATAAACAATATAGACAGGATGGTCATGATAGACAGGATAGAAGGGATAAAATGTATAGACAGGATAGACAGGATAGTAATGATAGACAGGATAAACAGGATAGGCAGCATAGACAAGATCGAGAGTATAGACACGGTAGACAGAGTAAAATTGGAAGATAGACAGTATATAGAGGATAGACAGGATAGACAAGATAAACAGTATTGACAGGCTAGACAGGATAGTCATGATAGACAGGATAGACAAGATTGACAGGATAGACAAGATATACAGGATAGACAGGATAGTCAAGATAGAAAGGATAGACTGGATAGACAGGACATATACACATATACAGATAAATGGATACGTCAATAAATTCATAAGTACATAGGTAGAAACAGACAAACGAACAGACAAAGAAACACTCTGACCGACAGACAAACGGTCAGACAGACTGATATATAGAGAAAACTAGAGTTAAAAATTAGACAGATAGGTATATAGATAAATACAAAAATACAAAAATTGATAGAACTTGATTAATATAGATAGATAGACTATTGGATGGATGGATGGATGGATGAATGGGCATTTCATTTAATGAATGGATGAAAGTTTGAATGAATGCATGGAAGGATGGAGAGATGGATGGATGGATGGATCGATCGATCGATAGATACATAGACAATAAATGTTTAGATACTTAAATAGGTAGATAGATAGAATGATAGTTAGAGAATTAGACCGATAAATAGATAGCACACAATATAAATCGATAGATAGGTATATAAGAAGAATAATTGTGTAGATAAATGTGTACATAAGAATTAGATCCATGGATAAATACATGCTTAGATAAAGAGATATAAATAAATACAGGTTTATAAGGGAAGATAGGTATATACAGTATACCCTCACCAATTTGAACAGCTTTACATCAAATCAATGTCTTCTCGTTGAGTCGTCTGGTGGATTCCACTTGTGTCTGGAGGATTCTGGAGTGGTCAATAGGAGTACATAATTAACAATTAACCTAACTTTGGGATTAACTAAACATACTGTAGAAGGATTTACATTAATATTGAATGCATATGCGTACGAATGAGGGAGGAGCAATCAAATGGAATACATAATATTATTCACTTACTGAATAGAACTCGTAATATTAGCTACAGTTAACTTGTGGAAACATTTACATGACTGAGAAATTTGACTTTGGTAATGAACTAAACATGTTATACAGTTCATATGTGCTTAGGTGAAACCTGCATTACAAAATTCCCAATACTAACTGAGCAAATGTTTGGACGTTAATCTTTAGAAGAAAGGGGGGAAAGACTAAAATACGTATGTTAGTTCAAAACTAAACATGTTAATAGTGATTTGTGATAATGATAGATGAACGACTGAAGAGCGGGGGATGGAAATTCATACGTTTTGAAACTTACTGAGAAATTGTTATGAAAACACTATACTTGAGGTGCTATATTTGAGTACTAAATAATATTCTATCAAGTCCCTTCCTTGTACTCATATTTTAAACAATATTAGAAAGCATACGAAGGAATGTCTTGGAAGTGACAGCAATCAGAATTAACCTGACCTCTACGAAGGACCTGGAGTGTGGAACAAATATTAACTAACATAACATTCAACAGCTCACACTATAAAATACAATTTCCACTCTGAATGTGTAATGTCACCCTTAGTAGCTATCTACAGAATGGGAATAGAATGTTGGACATAATCATTGTAAAATTACTAGTATCAGTTGAAAGTCCTCAGAAACATTGTAGAAAGGATTTCATTTTCAACACAGCCAGTACATTCTAGTAAGAGAAAATGGAGTTATATTTTAATGAAAACTCACAGGTTTAATTCTCAATCAGCAATCACTATCAAATATTTCTCTCTCATTTTAGAATGTCCATCTGAACAATGAACACACCCACCATTTTCAGTTAATTAATAGTAGTTATTGGGAAAATTAATTAACTAGTAACAGTAATAAACTAATTAATTTTATTACTTCACTGTTTAATTAACAGTTTAAATAATGATATAATTAATTAAACTATCAATAAATTAATATTTAATTACTTATTAACTATAGATAATTACTGTTGATAAAATTAAAAGATTTCATATTATGAACACCTACAGTATCACGCATTATTAAAAGTATTTCGAGAATGAGAACTACTCTGCAGCGTCGTTCCACAGCTAGAATACAGCAACCTCTTGTAAATATAAACTGTGTGAGAACAGCAAGACCTACCAAGAACTACCAACAAGTACCAAGAACTACCAAGGCCTACAAGAAATAAAAGAACTACAAGATCACAAGAACTACTACGACATAAATAATATTGTCAACTACAAAAGCTGCAGCAAGAACTACCAGAACTACGAAGAACTTCAAGAACTACCAAGAACTACTAAAAACCTTCAAGAAATACCAACAATTACCAACAACTACAAGAACTACCAAGAACTAAGAATTACATATCACATGAGAAGAACTATAAAAACATATTAAATGTGTATGAAAAACATAAAATGATTAACTTACCAATAGAGATTCCTCTCTGAAACTGTGTACGCACGGGGTAACTCACTGCACCTAAGATACTATACTTGGGAGTAACAAAATACATTATATATGGGATTTATAATTGTGATGAATGAAGGAATATACAAACAATGGAAGAGTGTTTGACAGTATACAAAACTTACGACACAAACCATCATGTATTTACGAGAAACGATGTTATCAAATTTTGAACAAAAAGCGATCACTCATCTTTGAGTAAATGGACCGCACCTATGAAAGGTAACTTGGGGAAAAGTAAACATATATAATGCTACATCTCTAGATGTAATGAGTACATGAATAGTGGAACGGACTACATTAACTTATACAACTACTTAGTAAAATTAATATATATAAATCAACTTAACTTGAATGAAGTCTAAGCATAAGAATCGGTCCACTACACCTGGCATCGACCTACAACCTAACTTGGGAAGCAAACTCAACATATTAACTAGTGCAATTATAGTTATAATTATTGAATGAATATACAAATGATGGAAGAGTGCTTGATGGTATACAAAACTTACCACACTAACCAAATAACTACCTTGTATTTATAACAAACGTCTTAAGAGAGATCCTAAACTTGTGATTTGAAAAGAAATCATTGCTAAACTCAGTTTGTGAACACAAACAGATCACTGTTTCTTGAGGAAATAGATCACTCCTATGAAATGAAACTTGAACGAAAAATAAACATATATAATACTGCATTTACATTTATATTGGGTATATGAATGGTGGAATAGGCTACTGAAAATTATACGACTACTGAGTAAAACTAATGATAACAACGTATAAATCAACTTAACTGGAGTGACATCAATCTCAAAGAACAAAGAACCATCGCACTATTACAACTTGCATCGACCTAAGAACCTAACTTTGGAAACAAACTAAACACATGAATTAGTGCACCTGTGTTATAATGAATGAATGAACATGCAAATGATGGAAGTGGTTTGGATTGGTATATACACGTAACTTACGGCACCAAACAAATAACTCTATTGCAGAGTAAAATTACATGGAACGAAAATGAGAAATACCTCAAACTGTGTACACAATGAAATCAGTCCTCATCGAACAAATGGACTCCTCCTATGAAACAGAACTTGGGGATGTAGTAAACATTAAATACTGCATTTACAATTGTAATCAGTACATGAATAATGGAAAGGATTACATAATCTAGTTAATCTCATACGCTTACCAAGTAAGGTTCTTGATGAGAACAGGTAAATTAACTTAGAAACTGAATACTGGAGTCCGCATAAGTGACATAAAGAATGCAGGATAGATTGTTTGGGAGACTCGCAACTGTAATGTACAGAAGTTAAATGTCTGTAGGTTGGAAAATTCACAAGGTTGACTGGAGACTGGAGATAAGACAAGACAGACGACTGGTAATTTCACATGTTTAGGGAATGGAGATTTCACAAACAATTAGAGTGATAATTCAAATAGAAAACTCCACATTTGACGATAATGGAGCATGGAACCTGCATTTTTTCCGTGAATGTAGACAACCAAATTAGTTAGACATAATTGATGACACTTGACACTTGAAATGAATGGGTGAGAATAATTCTGAACATTGATGTGACTTGTAGTTGGAGTCATTACGAGCATTCGTCAGTGGAATTCTTAAGAATGAATATCAGCATGTCTTAACTTCGTCTTCACAATAGTAGTGCCTATGAGATGTAAGAAATAAGTAAAATTGCAATCTAACGGTCTTACAAATTATTTTATGGTGTAATTCTACAAGACAAGAATATTTTCCTATCTAGGAAGAACAAGAACTATGAGGAACTAATACTATAACCGAGAAAGAAGACGTTGGTATACTACAAGTTTATCAAGAAGTTTTACTACAATCAAGAAAGAAGACGTTGATATACTACAAGATCACTGTACAAACTCTCCTTTAAGACTCAATTGATGAATGAAATACACATATTGGTGATAAGAATTGAATACAGAATGAATTATATGTGAAAGGTGGAATAACTCACGTATTACAACATCACTCCATTTTATGTCGATTGGATTCATGAAACCTAAACAAGTAACCTGGGGAAAAGGAACAAACAAAATGAATTGTGCATTTATAATTGTAATCATTGAATCATTAAACGAGCGTTGGAGTACCAAGCAATTATCATACATAAATTTATCCGCATACTCATCATATCAGACAAAAAATTAATGTCACTAGAAATGGGTTGCAAGTACTCATGAAGGGACTTCATTTTGAGTCGCCTAAATGATTAGTCCGGAGTACATCATGAGAATTCGAAGATATAATTAAAGTTTTAGCTGTAGAAAATAGGAGATTGGAGTAATCATCAACAGTCACAAGAATTCATAAAGATCCATGAATACTCACAACGATTTGTCAAAAGGAGTAATCACTATAACATAGGAGTCGGGGGGAGGAGTCATCTACAAGAGTCTTCATGTGGAGTCATCTGTTGGATTAAGCTAATGTGTGGAGGAATTTGGAGGAGTGAATGGGAGTACATCATTAACCTAACTTGGGGAAGAACTAAACATATTGTAGAGTGAGTTTATATTGATTGAATATACATAATTATGAATGTGGGGAGGAGTGAGATTTTGGAATTTGCAATTTAGACTTCCTATTATGGTCTACAGCTAATTTGCAAAACAATTCACAGCACTCTGAAATCTACTCATTTATAAGTATAGTGATTATATGAAATGTGTACAATACATGATTAGCAATACTAACCTAGTGAATGCTTCTTGTAAAATTTTACTTGAAACTAACTTGGGGAGAGAGACCTAATAAAACTTAAGTTAGCGGTAAACTAATCCTGTTTGACAGTGACTTTACGATAGTGACTACATATATGAAACTTAGTGGAGTGTGGAATTTTAATTTCCTAACTTACTGAGTATTTGTCTTTAAATCACCAAGTTTTGAAAGATTTAAACCAGCCGGAGGAACAATAAATCCTTTCGTAGAAAAGGGACCATAATTAAATAACTGAAGTTTAAGGAAAACTAAACATGTTAATGAGTGCATTTATTATTATAATGAATTAATCTATGATCGAGGGGAATAAAATCACATAAACGAAATATGAACAACAAATAAAAGTTGCTGAAGTTCATCTGCTAAATGTAAAGTACCAGAAATATGAAGCAATTCAAATAATAAAATAACAGTCTCAAATCAATGTGCAATGCATTCATTCTATCTCACAAGACAAGAATATATTTATAACTAGTGAGCACCTAAGAACAACTAACAAGGAAATGATATGTTATTAACCAGAAAGTGGTATGTTGAAAGACGGGTAGGTAGGTAGGTATGTAGGATGGTAGTTAGGTAAAGCTTCAAATTTGGGATTCAGTGTTTAGTGTTTTTGCTTTTGGGCTTAGTGTTTAGTGCTTACAATTTACTGTTTTCTATTTACGGTGTACATTTTATGGAATAGTGTGCAGGGTTTGGGGATGACTGTATCATAAACACAGATCAATAAACACAAAAATACATACATAAATACATAAATACATAAATAAGTAGATACATATGTGACCGAATTTGCGAAAATAAGGCTTATGGGATAATTATTAATTTTGAGATACGAGTGAAAATAGGTAGTTCTGGCTTACTCAGGTGATCGCTGTTTTACAACATAAAAAGCTTTATCTATATCTTACCTATTCACTCATACCTTCAGAGAAGTTTGGAGACATTTCTGTGCTTCGCTAGCCACTCCTAAAAAAGTTTTTAGTCATTATGTTTAATGATTAAATATTTGATTTAATTGCGTTTTTCTCAAAATGAAGGATTTGTGAATACAACGGTTTAATCCCCTGCTGTAGCTTTGTCTTTTGCGGGATTGGGATGTATCATATATCATTCTGGAGCTAATTGATTACTCTATTCAGGTAATACAAAAATCAATTTTGAAATTTTATCCCATAAGCCTGATTTTCGCAAATTCGGTCACATATATATATATATATATATATATATATATATATATAACTACACAGAAAGAGAGACAAGTTGAAAGATAAAGAAATATATTTGTAGTAGACAAATAAAGCAATAGATAGGGAATTAAATGAATAAATAGATAGATATATAAATGCTATGATAAATATATACATATACAGATAAATAGATACGTAATGAAATTCATAAATAGATAGGTAGAAGAAGACAAACAGAAAGACAGACAAACAGACAGAATGACAGACAAACAATCAGACAGACAGAGATATACAGAAAAAACCGATAACAATTAAACACAGAGATAAATAGATAGATACCACAATAGAAAGATTTAGATAACTTACATATATAGAGAGATAGACTAACCGATGTATGGATGGATGGGTGGAAATATGAATGGATAGACGGAAGGAGGTTTGGAATGATAGAGAGATGGATGTTTTCATGGTTGCTTGGATGGATGAAAGGATGCATGGATGCATGAATGGATAGAGAGATGGCTACATGGATTAATTTTTGGGTGTTTGGATGTTTTGAAGGATGGAGCGGTTAATGGATAAATGATGGATGGATGAATGGATGGACAAAGGAATGGGAGCATGAACGGACGGATTGATGGATGGGCGGATGAATGGACGAATGGATGAATGGAAGAATGGATGGATAGAATGCAGGATGGACAAAGAGACGGATTGACGGCTGGATAGTTGCAAACTTGGTGGTATAGATAAAGAGTTCGAAAGATAGATAAATTGAATGATGAATGACAGGATGGGGGAAGAATGCAGGGATGGATGGATGGATGGATGGATGGATGGATGGATGGACGGATGGATGGATGGATGGATGGATGGTTGGATGGATGGATGGATAGTTAGATAGATAGATAGATAGATACGTAGATAGATAGAGAGATGGATAGATAGATAGAATGATAGATATATAGATACATAGACAGATGGATAGATAGATGAATGGATAGATCGATAGAGAGATATATAGATAGATACGAACCTACAAATTTAGATTGATCCATATGTAAGGTAACAATAGATATAGCTTATTAGTTAGATAGACAGAGAGATACATACTTCGTTAGATAAATACATAGACTTGATATATAGATAGATAGATAGATATGTAGATAGGTAAATAGGTATATATGTAGACATGTAGAAATGCAGATATGTAGATAGGTAGATAGGTATATAGATCTATACATAGATACGCAGATAGACAGATAGTTAGATAGTTAGATAGGTAGATATGTAGACAGGTAGACAGTTAGACAGGTAGACAGTTAGACAGGTAGACAGGTAGACAGGTAGACAGGTAAACAGTTAGACAGATAGACAGGTAGACAGGTAGACAGGTAGATAGGTAGATACGTAAATAGGTACATAGGTACATAGGTGCATAAGTAGATAGGTATATAGGTAGACAGGTAGATAGGTAGATAGGTAGATATGGAGATATGTAGATAGGTAGATAGGTAGATAGGTAGACATGTAGACATGCAGATATGTAGATAGGTAGATAGGTATATAGATCTATACATAGATACACAGATAGACAGATAGTTAGATAGGTAGATACGTAGACAGGTAGACAGGTAGACAGGTAGACAGGTAGACAGGTAGACAGGTAGACAGGTAGACAGGTAAACAGTTAGACAGATAGACAGATAGACAGGTAGACAGGTAGATAGGTAGATACGTAAATAGGTACATAGGTACATAGGTGCATAAGTAGATAGGTATATAGGTAGACAGGTAGATATGGAGATATGTAGATAGGTAGATAGGTAGATAGGTAGATAAGTATCGGTCGATAAAGACATGTAGCGAGGTAGATATGTAGACAGGTAGAGAGATAGAGATGTAGATAGGTAGATCGGTAGATAGGTAAATAGGTAGATAGATGGATGGATGGATGGATGGATGGATGGATGGATGGATGGATGGATGGATGAATGGTTGTATGGATGAATGGATGGATGGATGGATGGATGGATAGGTGTATGGATGGGTGTATGGATGGATGGATGGATGGTTGGATGGATGGATGGATGGATGAATGGATGGATGGATAGATAGATAGATAGATAATTAGATAGATAGATGGATAGATAGATGGATAGATAGATAAATAGATAGATCGATAGAAAGATATAGAGATAATGATAGATACAAACCTACAAATTTAGATTGACCCATATGTATGATATCAATAGATACGTATATATCTTAGTAGTTAGATAGGCAGAGTGATACATACTTCGTCAGATACATACAGAGATTTGATATATAAAATTATATGTAGATAGGTAGATATGTAGATAGGATCACAGATATATAGGTAAATACGTTGATAGATAGGTATGCTGATAGTTAGAAAGGTAGATATGTAGACAGGTAAACAGGTAGATCGGCAGATATGTAGATATGTAGATA
>OX345637.1:3192500-3197500 GCA_947044365.1 Petrosia ficiformis | reverse complement strand
ATCGAGAGTATAGACACGGTAGACAGAGTAAAATTGGAGGATAGACAGTATAGAGAGGATAGACAGGATAGACAAGATAAACAGTATAGAGTGTATAGACAAGATAGACAGGATAGTCATGATAGACAGGATAGACAAGATTGACAGGATAGACAAGATATACAGGATAGACAGGATAGTCAAGATAGAAAGGATAGACTGGATAGACAGGACATATACAGATATACAAATAAATGGATACGTCAAGAAATTCATAAGTACAAAGGTGGAAACAGACAAACGAACAGACAGAGAAAGAGAAACACTCTGACTGACAGACAAACGGTCAGACAGACTGATATATAGAGAAAAATAGAGTTAAAAATTAGACAGATAGGTATATAGATAGATACAAATATACAAAAATTGATAGAACTTGATTAATATAGATAGATAGACTATTGGATGGATGGATGGATGGATGAATGGGCATTTCATTTAATGAATGGATGAAAGTTTGAATGAATGCATGGAAGGATGGAGAGATGGATGGATGGATCGATGGATAGATACATAGACAATAAATGTTTAGATACGTAAATAGGTAGATAGATAGAATGATAGTTAGAGAATTAGACCAATAAATAGATAGCACACAATGTAAATCGATAGATAGATATATAAGAAGAATAATTGTGTAGATAAATGTGTACATAGAATTAGATCCATGGATAAATACATGCTTAGATAAAGAGATATAAATAAATACAGGTTTATAAGGGAAGATAGGTATATACAGTATACCCTCACCAATTTGAACAGCTTTACATCAAATCAATGTCTTCTCGTTGAGTCGTCTGGTGGATTCCACTTGTGTCTGGAGGATTCTGGAGTGGTCAATAGGTGTACATAATTAACAATTAACCTAACTTTGGGAATAACTAAAGATACTGTAGAGGGATTTACATTAATATTGAATGAATATGCGTACGAATGAGGGAGGAGCAATCAAATGGAATACATAATATTATTCACTTACTGAATAGAACTCGTAATATTAGCTACAGTTAACTTGTGGAAACATTTACATGACTGAGAAATTTGACTTTGGTAATGAACTAAACATGTTATACAGTTCATATGTGCTTAGGTGAAACCTGCATTACAAAATTCCCAATACTAACTGAGCAAATGTTTGGACGTTAATCTTTAGAAGAAAGGGGGAAAGACTAAAATACGTATGTTAGTTCAAAACTAAACTTGTTAATAGTGATTTGTGATAATGATAGATGAACGACTGAAGAGCGGGGGATGGAAATTCATACGTTTTGAAACTTACTGAGAAATTGTTATGAAAACACTATACTTGAGGTGCTATATTTGAGTACTAAATAATATTCTATCAAGTCCCTTCCTTGTACTCATATTTTAAACAATATTAGAAAGCATACGAAGGAATGTCTTGGAAGTGACAGCAATCAGAATTAACCTGACCTCTACGGAGGACCTGGAGTGTGGAACAAATATTAACTAACATAACATTCAACAGCTCACACTATAAAATACAATTTCCACTCTGAATGTGTAATGTCACCCTTAGTAGCTATCTACAGAATGGGAATAGAATGTTGGACATAATCATTGTAAAATTACTAGTATCAGTTGAAAGTCCTCAGAAACATTGTAGAAAGGATTTCATTTTCAACACAGCCAGTACATTCTAGTAAGAGAAAATGGAGTTATATTTTAATGAAAACTCACAGGTTTAATTCTCAATCAGCAATCACTATCAAATATTTCTCTCTCATTTTAGAATGTCCATCTGAACAATGAACACACCCACCATTTTCAGTTAATTAATAATAGTTATTGCTAACATTAATTAACTAGTAACAGTAATAAACTAATTTTTATTACTTCACTGTTTAATTAACAGTTTAAATAATGATATAATTAATTAAACTATCAATAAATTAATATTTAATTACTTATTAACTATAGATAATTACTGTTGATAAAATTAAAAGATTTCATATTATGAACACCTACAGTATCACGCAATATTAAAAGTATTTCGAGAATGAGAACTACTCTGCAGCGTCGTTCCACAGCTAGAATACAGCAACCTCTTGTAAATATAAACTGTGTGAGAACAGCAAGACCTACCAAGAACTACCAACAAATACCAAGAGCTACCAAGAACTACAAGAAATAAATGAACTACAAGATCACAAGAACTACTACGACATAAATAATATTGTCAACTACAAAAGCTGCAGCAAGAACTACCAGAACTACGAAGAACTTCAAGAACTACCAAGAACTACTAAAAACCTTCAAGAAATACCAACAATTACCAACAACTACAAGAACTACCAAGAACTAAGAATTACATATCACAAGAGAAGAACTACAAGTACATATTAAATGTGTATGAAAAACATAAAAAGATTAACTTACCAATAGAGATTCCTCTCTGAAACTGTGCACGCACGGGGTAACTCACTGCACCTAAGATACTATACTTGGGAGTAACAAAATACATTATATATGGGATTTATAATTGTGATGAATGAAGGAATATACAAACAATGGAAGAGTGTTTGACAGTATACAAAACTTACGACACAAACTATCATGTATTTATAAGAAACGATGTTATCAAATTTTGAACAAAAAGCGATCACTCATCTTTGAGTAAATGGACTGCACCTATGAAAGGTAACTTGGGGAAAAGTAAACATATATAATGCTACATCTCTAGATATAATGAGTACATGAATGGTGGAACGGACTACATTAACTTATACAACTACTTAGTAAAATAAATATATAAATCAACTTAACTTGAATGAAGTCTAAGCATAAGAATCGGTCCACTACACCTGGCATCGACCTACAACCTAACTTGGGAAGCAAACTCAACATATTAACTAGTGCAATTATAGTTATAATTATTGAATGAATATACAAATGATGGAAGAGTGCTTGATGGTATACAAAACTTACCACACTAACCAAATAACTACCTTGTATTTATAACAACCGTCTCAAGAGAGATCCTAAACTTGTGATTTGAAAAGAAATCATTGCTAAACTCAGTTTGTGAACACAAACAGATCACTGTTTCTTGAGGAAATAGATCACTCCTATGAAATGAAACTTGAAGGAAAAATAAACATATATAATACTGCATTTACATTTATATTGGGTATATGAATGGTGGAATAGGCTACTGAAAATTATACGACTACTGAGTAAAACCAAGGATAACAACGTATAAATCAACTTAACTGGAGTGACATCAATCTCAAAGAACAAAGAACCATCGCACCACTACAACTTGCATAAACCTAAGAACCTCACTTTGGAAACAAACTAAACACATGAATTAGTGCACCTGTGTTATAAAGAATGAATGAATATGCAAATGATGGAAGTGGTTTGGATTGGTATATACACGTAACTTACGGCACCAAACAAATAACTCTATTCAGAGTAAAATTACATGGAACGAAAATGAGAAATACCTCAATCTGTGTACACAATGAAATCAGTCCTCATCGAACAAATGGACTCCTCCTATGAAACAGAACTTGGGGATATAGTAAACATTAAATACTGCTTTACAATTGTAATCAGTACATGAATAATGGAAAGGATTACATAATCTAGTTAATCTCATACACTTACCAAGTAAGGTTCTTGATGAGAACAGGTAAATTAACTTAGAAACTGAATACTGGAGTCTGCATAAGTGACATAAACAATGCAGGATAGATTGTTTGGGAGACTCGCAACTGTAATGTACAGAACTTAAATGTCTGTAGGTTGGAAAATTCACAAGGTTGACTGGAGACTGGAGATAAGACAAGACAGACGACTGGTGATTTCACATGTTTAGGGAATGGAGATTTCACAAACAATTAGAGTGATAATTCAAATAGAAAACTCCAGATTTGACGATAATGGAGCATGGAACCTGCATTCTTTCCGTGAATGTAGACAACCAAATTAGTTAGACATAATTGATGACACTTGACACTTGAAATGAATGGGTGAGAATAATTCTGAACATTGATGTGACTTGTAGATGGAGTCATTACGAGCATTCGTCTGCGGAATTCTTAAGAATGAATATCAGCATGTCTTAACTTCGTCTTCACAATAGTAGTGCCTATGAGATGTAAGAAATAAGTAAAATTGCAATCTAACGGTCTTACAAATTATTTTATGGTGTAATTCTACAAGACAAGAATATTTTCCTATCTAGCAAGAACAAGAACTATGAGGAACTAATACTATAACCGAGAAAGAAGACGTTGGTATACTACAAGTTTATCAAGAAGTTTTACTACAATCAAGAAAGAAGACGTTGATATACTACAAGATCACTGTACAAACTCTCCTTTAAGATTCAATTGATGAATGAAATACACATATTGGTGATAAGAATTGAATACAGAATGAATTATATGTGAAAGGTGGAATAACTCACGTATTACAACATCACTCCATTTTATGTCGATTGGATTCATGAAACCTAAACAAGTAACCTGGGGAAAAGGAACAAACAAAATGAATTGTGCATTTATAATTGTAATCATTGAATCCTTAAACGAGCGTTGGAGTACCAAGCAATTATCATACATAAATTTATCCGCATACTCATCATATCAGACAAAAAATTAATGTCACTAGAAATGGGTTGCAAGTACTCATGAAGGGACTTCATTTTGAGTCGCCTAAATGATTAGTCCGGAGTACATCATGAAGTGGGATGAGAATTCGATGATATAATTAAAGTTTTAGCTGTAGAAAATAGGAGATCGGAGTAATCATCAACAGTCACAAGAATTCATAAAGATCCATGAATACTCACAATGATTTGTCAAAAGGAGTAGTCACTATAACATAGGAGTCAGGGGGAGGAGTCATATACAAGAGTCTTCATGTGGAGTCATCTGTTGGATTAAGCTAATGTGTGGAGGAATTTGGAGGAGTGAATGGGAGTACATCAT
>OX345637.1:3180000-3185000 GCA_947044365.1 Petrosia ficiformis | reverse complement strand
GGATGGATCGATGGATAGATACATAGACAATAAATGTTTAGATACGTAAATAGGTAGATAGATAGAATGATAGTTAGAGAATTAGACCGATAAATAGATAGCACACAATATAAATCGATAGATAGATATATAAGAAGAATAATTGTGTAGATAAATGTGTACACAAGAATTAGATCCATGGATAAATACATGCTTAGATAAAGAGATATAAATAAATACAGGTTTATAAGGGAAGATAGGTATATACAGTATACCCTCACCAATTTGAACAGCTTTACATCAAATCAATGTCTTCTCGTTGAGTCGTCTGGTGGATTCCACTTGTGTCTGGAGGATTCTGGAGTGGTCAATAGGTGTACATAATTAACAATTAACCTAACTTTGGGAATAACTAAACATACTGTAAAGAGATTTACATTAATATTGAATGAATATGCGTACAAATGAGGGAGGAGCAATCAAATGGAATACATAATATTATTCACTTACTGAATAGAACTCGTAATATTAGCTACAGTTAACTTGTGGAAACATTTACATGACTGAGAAATTTGACTTTGGTAATGAACTAAACATGTTATACAGTTCATATGTGCTTAGGTGAAACCTGCATTACAAAATTCCCAATACTAACTGAGCAAATGTTTGGACGTTAATCTTTAGAAGAAAGGGGGGAAAGACTAAAATACGTATGTTAGTTCAAAACTAAACATGTTAATAGTGATTTGTGATAATGATAGATGAACGACTGAAGAGCGGGGGATGGAAATTCATACGTTTTGAAACTTACTGAGAAATTGTTATGAAAACACTATACTTGAGGTGCTATATTTGAGTACTAAATAATATTCTATCAAGTCCCTTCCTTGTACTCATATTTTAAACAATATTAGAAAGCATACGAAGGAATGTCTTGGAAGTGACAGCAATCAGAATTAACCTGACCTCTACGAAGGACCTGGAGTGTGGAACAAATATTAACTAACATAACATTCAACAGCTCACACTATAAAATACAATTTCCACTCTGAATGTGTAATGTCACACTTAGTAGCTATCTACAGAATGGGAATAGAATGTTGGACATAATCATTGTAAAATTACTAGTATCAGTTGAAAGTCCTCAGAAACATTGTAGAAAGGATTTCATTTTCAACACAGCCAGTACATTCTAGTAAGAGAAAATGGAGTTATATTTTAATGAAAACTCACAGGTTTAATTCTCAATCAGCAATCACTATCAAATATTTCTCTCTCAGTTTAGAATGTCCATCTGAACAATGAACACACCCACCATTTTCAGTTAATTAATAGTAGTTATTGGGAAAATTAATTAACTAGTAACAGTAATAAACTAATTAATTTTATTACTTCACTGTTTAATTAACAGTTTAAATAATGACATAATTAATTAAACTATCAATAAATTAATATTTAATTACTTATTAACTATAGATAATTACTGTTGATAAAATTAAAAGATTTCATATTATGAACACCTACAGTATCACGCATTATTAAAAGTATTTCGAGAATGAGAACTACTCTGCAGCGTCGTTCCACAGCTAGAATACAGCAACCTCTTGTAAATATAAACTGTGTGAGAACAGCAAGACCTACCAAGAACTACCAACAAGTACCAAGAACTACCAAGGCCTACAAGAAATAAAAGAACTACAAGATCACAAGAACTACTACGACATAAATAATATTGTCAACTACAAAAGCTGCAGCAAGAACTACCAGAACTACGAAGAACTTCAAGAACTACCAAGAACTACTAAAAACCTTCAAGAAATACCAACAATTACCAACAACTACAAGAACTACCAAGAACTAAGAATTACATATCACATGAGAAGAACTATAAAAACATATTAAATGTGTATGAAAAACATAAAATGATTAACTTACCAATAGAGATTCCTCTCTGAAACTGTGTACGCACGGGGTAACTCACTGCACCTAAGATACTATACTTGGGAGTAACAAAATACATTATATATGGGATTTATAATTGTGATGAATGAAGGAATATACAAACAATGGAAGAGTGTTTGACAGTATACAAAACTTACGACACAAACCATCATGTAATTACAAGAAACGATGTTATCAAATTTTGAACAAAAAGCGATCACTCATCTTTGAGTAAATGGACCGCACCTATGAAAGGTAACTTGGGGAAAAGTAAACATATATAATGCTACATCTCTAGATATAATGAGTACATGAATGGTGGAACGGACTACATTAACTTATACAACTACTTAGTAAAATAAATATATATAAATCAACTTAACTTGAATGAAGTCTAAGCATAAGAATCGGTCCACTACACCTGGCATCGACCTACAACCTAACTTGGGAAGCAAACTCAACATATTAACTAGTGCAATTATAGTTATAATTATTGAATGAATATACAAATGATGGAAGAGTGCTTGATGGTATACAAAACTTACCACACTAACCAAATAACTACCTTGTATTTATAACAAACGTCTTAAGAGAGATCCTAAACTTGTGATTTGAAAAGAAATCATTGCTAAACTCAGTTTGTGAACACAAACAGATCACTGTTTCTTGAGGAAATAGATCACTCCTATGAAATGAAACTTGAACGAAAAATAAACATATATAATACTGCATTTACATTTATATTGGGTATATGAATGGTGGAATGGGCTACTGAAAATTATACGACTACTGAGTAAAACTAATGATAACAACGTATAAATCAACTTAACTGGAGTGACATCAATCTCAAAGAACAAAGAACCATCGCACCACTACAACTTGCATCGACCTAAGAACCTAACTTTGGAAACAAACTAAACACATGAATTAGTGTACCTGTGTTATAATGAATGAATGAACATGCAAATGATGGAAGTGGTTTGGATTGGTATATACACGTAACTTACGGCACCAAACAAATAACTCTATTGCAGAGTAAAATTACATGGAACGAAAATGAGAAATACCTCAAACTGTGTACACAATGAAATCAGTCCTCATCGAACAAATGGACTCCTCCTATGAAACAGAACTTGGGGATATAGTAAACATTAAATACTGCATTTACAATTGTAATCAGTACATGAATAATGGAAAGGATGACATAATCTAGTTAATCTCATACGCTTACCAAGTAAGGTTCTTGATGAGAACAGGTAAATTAACTTAGAAACTGAATACTGGAGTCTGCATAAGTGACATAAAGAATGCAGGATAGATTGTTTGGGAGACTCGCAACTGTAATGTACAGAACTTAAATGTCTGTAGGTTGGGAAATTCACAAGGTTGACTGGAGACTGGAGATAAGACAAGACAGATGACTGGTGATTTCACATGTTTAGGGAATGTAGATTTCACAAACAATTAGAGTGATAATTCAAAGAGAAAACTCCAGATTTGACAATAATGGAGCATGGAACCTGCATTCTTTCCGTGAATGTAGACAACCAAATTAGTTAGACATAATTGATGACACTTGACACTTGAAATGAATGGGTGAGAATAATTCTGAACATTGATGTGACTTGTAGATGGAGTCATTACGAGCATTCGTCTGCGGAATTCTTAAGAATGAATATCAGCATGTCTTAACTTCGTCTTCACAATAGTAGTGCCTATGAGATGTAAGAAATAAGTAAAATTGCAATCTAACGGTCTTACAAATTATTTTATGGTGTAATTCTACAAGACAAGAATATTTTCCTATCTAGCAAGAACAAGAACTATGAGGAACTAATACTATAACCGAGAAAGAAGACGTTGGTATACTACAAGTTTATCAAGAAGTTTTACTACAATCAAGAAAGAAGACGTTGATATACTACAAGATCACTGTACAAACTCTCCTTTAAGACTCAACTGATGAATGAAATACACATATTGGTGATAAGAATTGAATACAGAATGAATTATATGTGAAAGGTGGAATAACTCACGTATTACAACATCACTCCATTTTATGTCGATTGGATTCATGAAACCTAAACAAGTAACCTGGGGAAAAGGAACAAACAAAATGAATTGTGCATTTATAATTGTAATCATTGAATCATTAAACGAGCGTTGGAGTACCAAGCAATTATCATACATAAATTTATCCGCATACTCATCATATCAGACAAAAAATTAATGTCACTAGAAATGGGTTGCAAGTACTCATGAAGGGACTTCATTTTGAGTCGCCTAAATGATTAGTCCGGAGTACATCATGAGAATTCGAAGATATAATTAAAGTTTTAGCTGGAGAAAATAGGAGATTGAAGTAATCATCAACAGTCACAAGAATTCATAAAGATCCATGAATACTCACAATGATTTGTCAAAAGGAGTAGTCACTATAACATAGGAGTCGGGGGGAGGAGTCATCTACAAGAGTCTTCATGAGGAGTCATCTGTTGGATTAAGCTAATGTGTGGAGGAATTTGGAGGAGTGAATGGGAGTACATCATTAACCTAACTTGGGGAAGAACTAAACATATTGTAGAGTGAGTTTATATTGATTGAATATACATAATTATGAATGTGGGGAGGAGTGAGATTTTGGAATTTGCAATTTAGACTTCCTATCATGGTCTACATCTAATTTGCAAAACAATTCACAGCACTCTGAAATCTACTCATTTATAAGTATAGTGATTATATGAAATGTGTACAATACATGATTAGCAATACTAACCTAGTGAATGCTTCATGTAAAATTTTACTTGAAACTAACTTGGGGAGAGAGACCTAATAAAACTTAAGTTAGCGGTAAACTAATCCTGTTTGACAGTGACTTTACGATAGTGACTACATATATGACACTTAGTAGAGTGTGGAATTTTAATTTCCTAACTTACTGAGTATTTGTCTTTAAATCACCAAGTTTTGAAAGATTTAAACCAGCCGGAGGAACAATAAATCCTTTCGTAGAAAAAGGACCATAATTAAATAACTGAAGTTTAAGGAAAACTAAACATGTTAACGAGTGCATTTTTTAT
>OX345637.1:3152500-3170000 GCA_947044365.1 Petrosia ficiformis | reverse complement strand
ACAAATATTAACTAACATAACATTCAACAGCTCACACTATAAAATACAATTTCCACTGTGAATGTGTAATGTCACCCTTAGTAGCTATCTACAGAATGGGAATAGAATGTTGGACATAATCATTGTAAAATTACTAGTATCAGTTGAAAGTCCTCAGAAACCTTGTAGAAAGGATTTCATTTTCAACACAGCCAGTACATTCTAGTAAGAGAAAATGGAGTTATATTTTAATGAAAACTCACAGGTTTAATTCTCAATCAGCAATCACTATCAAATATTTCTCTCTCATTTTAGAATGTCCATCTGAACAATGAACACACCCACCATTTTCAGTTAATTAATAGTAGTTATTGCTAACATTAATTAACTAGTAACAGTAATAAACTAATTAATTTTATTACTTCACTGTTTAATTAACAGTTTAAATAACGATATAATTAATTAAACTATAAATAAATTAATATTTAATTACTTATTAACTATAGATAATTACTGTTGATAAAATTAAAAGATTTCATATTATGAACACCTACAGTATCACGCATTATTAAAAGTATTTCGAGAATGAGAACTACTCTGCAGCGTCGTTCCACAGCTAGAATACAGCAACCTCTTGTAAATATAAACTGTGTGAGAACAGCAAGACCTACCAAGAACTACCAACAAGTACCAAGAGCTACCAAGAACTACAAGAAATAAAAGAACTACAAGATCACAAGAACTACTACGACATAAATAATATTGTCAACTACAAAAGCTGCAGCAAGAACTACCAGAACTACGAAGAACTTCAAGAACTACCAAGAACTACTAAAAACCTTTAAGAAATACCAACAATTACAAACAACTACAAGAACTACCAAGAACTAAGAATTACATATCACATGAGAAGAACTACAAGTACATATTAAATGTGTATGAAAAACATAAAATGATTAACTTACCAATAGAGATTCCTCTCTGAAACTGTGCACGCACGGGGTAACTCACTGCACCTAAGATACTATACTTGGGAGTAACAAAATACATTATATATGGGATTTATAATTGTGATGAATGAAGGAATATACAAACAATGGAAGAGTGTTTGACAGTATACAAAACTTACGACACAAACCATCATGTATTTACAAGAAACGATGTTATCAAATTTTGAACAAAAAGCGATCACTCATCTTTGAGTAAATGGACTGCACCTATGAAAGGTAACTTGGGGAAAAGTAAACATATATAATGCTACATCTCTAGATATAATGAGTACATGAATGGTGGAACGGACTACATTAACTTATACAACTACTTAGTAAAATAAATATATATAAATCAACTTAACTTGAATGAAGTCTAAGCATAAGAATCGGTCCACTACACCTGGCATCGACCTACAACCTAACTTGGGAAGCAAACTCAACATATTAACTAGTGCAATTATAGTTATAATTATTGAATGAATATACAAATGATGGAAGAGTGCTTGATGGTATACAAAACTTACCACACTAACCAAATAACTACCTTGTATTTATAACAAACGTCTTAAGAGAGATCCTAAACTTGTGATTTGAAAAGAAATCATTGCTAAACTCAGTTTGTGAACACAAACAGATCACTGTTTCTTGAGGAAATAGATCACTCCTATGAAATGAAACTTGAACGAAAAATAAACATATATAATACTGCATTTACATTTATATTGGGTATATGAATGGTGGAATGGGCTACTGAAAATTATACGACTACTGAGTAAAACTAATGATAACAACGTATAAATCAACTTAACTGGAGTGACATCAATCTCAAAGAACAAAGAACCATCGCACCACTACAACTTGCATCGACCTAAGAACCTAACTTTGGAAACAAACTAAACACATGAATTAGAGCACCTGTGTTATAATGAATGAATGAATATGCAAATGATGGAAGTGGTTTGGATTGGTATATACACGTAACTTACGTCACCAAACAAATAACTCTATTGCAGAGTAAAATTACATGGAACGAAAATGAGAAATACCTCAAACTGTGTACACAATGAAATCAGTCCTCATCGAACAAATGGACTCCTCCTATGAAACAGAACTTGGGGATGTAGTAAACATTAAATACTGCATTTACAATTGTAATCAGTACATGAATAATGGAAAGGATTACATAATCTAGTTAATCTCATACGCTTACCAAGTAAGGTTCTTGATGAGAACAGGTAAATAAACTTAGAAACTGAATACTGGAGTCTGCATAAGGGACATAAAGAATGCAGGATAGATTGTTTGGGAGACTCGCCACTGTAATGTACAGAACTTAAATGTCTGTAGGTTGGGAAATTCACAAGGTTGACTGGAGACTGGAGATAAGACAAGACAGACGACTGGTGATTTCACATGTTTAGGGAATGGAGATTTCACAAACAATTAGAGTGATAATTTAAAGAGAAAAAAACAGATTTGACGATAATGGAGCATGGAACCTGCATTCTTTCCGTGAATGTAGACAACCAAATTAGTTAGACATAATTGATGACACTTGACACTTGAAATGAATGGGTGAGAATAATTCTGAACATTGATGTGACTTGTAGTTGGAGTCATTACGAGCATTCGTCAGCGGAATTCTTAAGAATGAATATCAGCATGTCTTAACTTCGTCTTCACAATAGTAGTGCCTATGAGATGTAAGAAATAAGTAAAATTGCAATCTAACGGTCTTACAAATTATTTTATGGTGTAATTCTAGAAGATAAGAATATTTTCCTATCTAGCAAGAACAAGAACTATGAGGAACTAATACTATAACCGAGAAAGAAGACATTGGTATACTACAAGTTTATCAAGAAGTTTTACTACAATCAAGAAAGAAGACGTTGATATACTACAAGATCACTGTACAAACTCTCCTTTAAGACTCAATTGATGAATGAAATACACATATTGGTGATAAGAATTGAATACAGAATGAATTATATGTGAAAGGTGGAATAACTCACGTATTACATCACTCCATTTTATGTCGATTGGATTCATGAAACCTAAACAAGTAACCTGGGGAAAAGGAACAAACAAAATGAATTGTGCATTTATAATTGTAATCGTTGAATCATTAAACGAGCGTTGGAGTACCAAGCAATTATCATACATAAATTTATCCGCATACTCATCATATCAGACAAAAAATTAATGTCACTAGAAATGGGTTGCAAGTACTCATGAAGGGACTTCATTTTGAGTCGCCTAAATGATTAGTCCGGAGTACATCATGAAGAGGGATGAGAATTCGAAGATATAATTAAAGTTTTAGCTGTAGAAAATAGGAGATCGGAGTAATCATCAACAGTCACAAGAATTCATAAAGATCCATGAATACTCACAATGATTTGTCAAAAGGAGTAGTCACTATAACATAGTAGTCAGGGGGAGGACTCATCTACAAGAGTCTTCATGTGGAGTCATCTGTTGGATTAAGCTAATGTGTGGTGGAATTTGGAGGAGTGAATGGGAGTACATCATTAACCTAACTTGGGGAAGAACTAAACATATTGTAGAGTGAGTTTATATTGATTGAATATACATATGAATGTGGGGAGGAGTGAGATTTTGGAATTTGCAATTTAGACTTCCTATCATGGTCTACATCTAATTTGCAAAACAATTCACAGCACTCTGAAATCTACTCATTTATAAGTATAGTGATTATATGAAATGTGTACAATACATGATTAGCAATACTAACCTAGTGAATGCTTCTTGTAAAATTTTACTTGAAACTAACTTGGGGAGAGAGACCTAATAAAACTTAAGTTAGCGGAAAACTAATCCTGTTTGACAGTGACTTTACGATAGTGACTACATATATGAAACTTAGTAGAGTGTGGAATTTTAATTTCCTAACTTACTGAGTATTTGTCTTTAAATCACCAAGTTTTGAAAGATTTAAACCAGCCGGAGGAACAATAAATCCTTTCGTAGAAAAGGGACCATAATTAAATAACTGAAGTTTAAGGAAAACTAAACATGTTAACGAGTGCATTTATTATTATAATGAGTTAATCTATGATCGAGGGGAATAAAATCACATAAACGAAATATGAACAACAAATAAAATTTGCTGAAGTTCATCTGCTAAATGTCAAGTGCCAGAAATATGAAGCAATTCAAATAATAAAATAACAGTCTCAAATCAATGTGCAATGCATTCATTCTATCTCACAAGACAAGAATATATTTATAACTAGTGAGCCCCTAAGAACAACTAACCAGGAAATAATATGTTATTAACCAGAAAGTGGTATGTTGAAAGACGGGTAGGTAGGTAGGTATGTAGGATGGTAGTTAGGTAAAGCTTCAAATTTGGGATTCAGTGTTTAGTGTTTTTGCTTTTGGGCTTAGTGTTTAGTGCTTACGATTTACTGTTTTCTATTTAGGGTGTACGTTTTATGGAATAGTGTGCAGAGTTTGGGGATGACTGTATCATAAACACGGATCAATAAACACAAAAATACATACATAAATACATACATAGATAAATAAGTAGATACATAATTATATATATATATATATATATATATATATATATATATATATATATATATATATATATATATATATATAACTACACAGAAAGAGAGACAAGTTGAGAGATAAAGAAATATATTTGTAGTAGACAAATAAAGCAATAGATAGGGAATTAAATGAATAAATAGATAGATATATAAATGCTATGATAAATATATACATATACAGATAAATAGATACGTAATGAAATTCATAAATAGATACGTAGAAGAAGACAAACAGAAAGACAGACAAACAGACAGAATGACAGACAAATAATCAGACAGACAGAGATATACAGAAAAAACAGATAACAATTAAACACAGAGATAAATAGATAGATACCACAATAGAAAGATTTAGAGAACTTACATATATAGAGAGATAGACTAACCGATGTATGGATGGATGGGTGGAAATATGAATGGATAGACGGAAGGAGGTGTGGAATGATAGAGAGATGGATGTTTTCATGGTTGCTTGGATGGATGAAAGGATGCATGGATGCATGAATGGATAGAGAGATGGCTAGATGGATTAATTTTTGGGTGTTTGGATGTTTTGATGGATGGAGCGGTTAATGGATAAATGATGGATGGATGAATGGATGGACAAAGGAATGGGAGCACGAACGGACGGATTGATGGATGAGCGGATGGACGGACGAATGGATGAATGGAAGAATGGATGGATAGAATGCAGGATGGACAAAGAGACGGATTGACGGCTGGATAGTTGCAAACTTGGTGGTATAGATAAAGAGTTCGAAAGATAGATAAATTGAATGATGAATGACTGGATGGGGGAAGAATGCAGGGATGGATGGATGGATGGATGGATGGATGGATGGATGGACGGATGGATGGATGGATGGTTGGATGGATGGATGGATAGTTAGATAGATAGATAGATAGACAGATAGATAGATAGAGAGATTGATAGATAGATAGAATGATAGATATATAGATACATAGATAGATGGATAGATAGATGAATAGATAGATCGATAGAGAGATAGATAGATAGATACGAACCTACAAATTTAGATTGATCCATATGTAAGGTAACAATAGATATAGCTTATTAGTTAGATAGACAGAGAGATACATACTTCGTTAGATAAATACATAGACTTGATATATAGATAGATAGATAGATATGTAGATAGGTAGATAGGTATATATGTAGACATGTAGACATGCAGATATGTAGATAGGTAGATAGGTATATAGATCTATACATAGATACGCAGATAGACAGATAGTTAGATAGGTAGATATGTAGAAAGGTAGACAGGTAGATAGGTAGACAGTTAGACAGGTAGACAGGTAGACAGGTAGACAGGTAAACAGCTAGACAGATAGACAGGTAGACAGGTAGACAGGTAGAAAGGTAGATACGTAGATAGGTTCATAGGTACATAGGTGCATAAGTAGATAGGTATATAGGTAGACAGGTAGATAGGTAGATAGGTAGATATGGAGATATGTAGATAGGTAGATAGGTAGATAGGTAGATAAGCATCGGTTGATAAAGACAAATGTAGCGAGGTAGATATGTAGAGAGGTAGAGAGATAGAGATGTCGATAGTTAGATCGGTAGATAGGTAAATAGGTAGATAGATGGATGGATGGATGGATGGATGGATGGATGGATGGATGAATGGTTGTATGGATGAATGGATGGATGGATGGATGGATGGATGGGTGTATGGATGGATGGATGGTTGGACGGATGGATGACTGCATGGATATATGGATGAATGGATAGACGGATGGTTGGATTGATGGATGGATAGATGGATGGTTGGATTGATGGATGGATGGATGAACGGATGGATGGAAGGATGGATGGTTGGATGGATGGATGGATGGATGGATGGATGGATGAATGGATGGATGAATGGATGGTTGGATGGATGGATGGATGGATGGTTGGATGGATGGATAGATGGATGGATGGATGGATGGATATATAAATAAATAGATAGTTAGATAGATAGATGGATAGATAGATGGATAGATAGATGGATAGATAGATAAATAGATAGATCGATAGAAAGATATAGAGATAATGATAGATACAAACCTACAAATTTAGATTGATCCATATGTATGATATTAATAGATACGTATATATCTTAGTAGTTAGATAGGCAGAGTGATATATACTTCGTCATATACATACAGAGATTTGATATATAAAATTATATGTAGATAGGTAGATATGTAGATAGGATCACAGATATATAGGTAAATACGTTGATAGATAGGTATGCTGATAGTTAGATAGGTAGATATGTAGACAGGTAAACAGGTAGATCGGCAAATATGTAGATATGTAGATACGTAGATAAGTAGATAGGTAGATAGGTAGATACGCTGATAGGCAGATAGGCTGATAGTTTGATAGGTAGATATGTAAACAGGTAGACAGGTAAACACGTAGACAGGTAGACAGGTAAACAGTTACACAGGTAGACAGATAGATAGATATATAGATAGATAGATAGATAGTTAGATATATAGAAATATAGATAAGTAGATATATAAAAAAATAGATAGATAAATAGATAGATAGATAGGTAGATAGATAGATAGATAGTGATATTGATAGTGACTTACCTACTAATTTAGTTTGATACATAGGAAAGAGATCAATACATATAGATAGATACGTATATAGCTTAGTAGTTAGACACACAGGCAGATACATGTCGTTAGATCAATAGATAGATCAGATAGAGAGATAGGTAGGTAGATAGTATATAGTTAGATCGGTAGATAGGTTGATTGGTATATCGGTAGATAGGTAGATAGGTAGACAGGTAGATACTTAGATAGATATAGAGGTTGATAAGTTGATAGGTAGATATGTACACCGTTAGAAAGGTATACAGTTACACAGGTAGAGAGGTAGACAGGTAGAAATGTAGACATTTAGATAGGTAGATAGGTAGATAGGTAGATATGTAGATAGGTAGATAAGTAGTTAGATATATCGGTCGATAAGGATATAGGTAGCTAGGTAGATAGACAGAGAGGTAGATAGGTAGAAAGTTAAATAGTTAGATAGGTAGATATGTAGATAGATAGATAGATAGGTAGATAGATAGATAGATATATAGATGGAAGTATGGATGGATAGATGGATGATGGATGGATGGATGGATGGATGGATGGATGGATGCATGGATGGATGGATGGATGGATGGATTGATGGATGGATGGATGGATGGATGGATGGATGGAAGGATGGATGGATGGAAGGATGGATGGATGGATGGATGGATGGATGGATGCATGGATGGATGGATGGATGGATGGATGGATGGATGGATGGATGGATGGATGGATGGATGGATGGATGGATGCTTGGATGGATGGATGGATGGATGAATGGATTGATGGATGGATGGATGGATGGATGGATGGATGGATGGATGGATTGATGGATGGATGGATGGATGGATGGATGGATGGATGGATGGATGGATGCATGATGGATGGATGGATTGATGTATGGAAGAATGGATTGATGGATGGATGGATGGATCGATGGATGGTTGGATGAATGGATGGATGGATGGATGGATGGATGGATGGATGGATGGATGGATGGATGCATGGATGGATGAATGGATTGATGTTTGGAAGAATGGATGGATGGATGGATGGATGGATGGATGGATGGATAGATGGATGGATGGATGGATGGATGGAAGAATGGATGGATGGATCGATGGATGGATAGATAGATAGATAGATAGTTAGATATATGGATGGACAGATAGATAAATAGATAGTTCGATATAAAAATAGATAGATAGATAGAGATAATGGTAGATACAAACCTACAAATTTAGATTGATCCATATGTATGATATCAATATATACGTATATAGCTTAGTAGTTAGATGGACAGAGAGATACATACTTCGTCAGATAAATACATAGATTTGATATATAGAAGATAGATAGATATGTAGATAGGTAGATATGTAGATAGGTTCACAGATAGATAGGTAAATCAGTTGATAGGTAGGTAGGCTGATACTTAGATAGGTAGATATGTAGACAAGTAGACAGTTAGACATGTAAACAGGTAGTAAACAGGTAGAGAGTTAAATCGGTAGATATGTAAATAAGTAGATATGTAGATAGGTAGATAGGTAGATACGCAGATAGGCTGATAAGCAGATAGGCAGATAGGTAGATATGTAGACAGGTAGACAGGTAGACAGTTAGACAGGTAGACAGATAGACAGGTAAACTGTTAGATATGTAGACAGGTAGACAGATAGATAGATAAATAAATAGGTAGATAGATAGAGAGATATATAGAAAGAAAGATAGATAGATAGATAGATAGATAGATAGATAGATAGATAGATAGGTATATAGACAGATAGATAGTAATAGTGATAGTGACTTACCTACAAGTTTAGTTTGCTACGTAAGTAAGAGATCAATACATGTGTTACATACATATATAGCTTACTATTTAGACACACAGACACATACATGTGTGGTTAGATAAATAGATCAATTAGATAGATAGACAGGTATGTAGATTTGTAAGTAGGTAGATAGGTAGTTAGATAAATAAGTAGATAAATAGAGAGGTAGAGAGGTAGAGAGATAGAGAGGTAAAGAGTTAGAGAGGTGGAGAATTAGAGAGTTAGAGAGGTAGAGAAGTAGAGAGGTAGATAGATAGATAGGTAGATAGGTAGATTGTTATATCGGTAGATAGGTAGATAGGTAGATACTTAGATAAATAGAGAGGTTGATAGGCAGATAGGTATATATGTAGACAGTTAAACAGGTAGACAAGTAGACAGATAGACAGTTAGAGAGGTAGATAGGTAGAAAGGTATATAGGTAGATAGGTAGGTAGGTAAATAAGTAGATAGGTAGATAGTTAGATATGTAGATGTGTAGATAGCTATAGAGGTAGATAGGTACGTATGTAGATAGGTAGATAGGTAGATAGGTTGATAGGTAAATAGGTAGATAGTTAGATAGGTAGATAGGTAGATAGTTAGATAGGTAGATATATAGATAGGTAGATAGTTAGATAGGTAGATTGTTAGATAGGTAGATCGGTATATATGTAGGTATGTAGATACGTAGATAGGTAAATAGGTATATAGGTAGATACGCCGATAGGCAGATAGGCAGATAGGCAGATAGATAGATATGTAGACAGGTAGACAGGTAGACAGGTAGATATGTAGACAGGTAGACAGGTAAACCGTTAGACAGGTAGAGAGTTAAACAGATAGATAGATATATAGAAAGATAGATAAATAGATAGAGATAAAGGATAGATACATACCTACCATTTTAGATTGATAAATATGAAAGATAGGTAGATACGTAGATAGATAGATAGATAGATAGGTAGATAGGTAGCTAGGTAGATAGGTAGAGAGGTAGAGAGTTAGAGATTTAGAGATGTAGATAGGTACATCTGTAGATAGGTTGATAGGTACATAGATAAATAGGTAGATAGTTAGAGAGGCAGATAGGTAGATAGGTAGATAGGTAGATAGGTAGATAGATAGATAGTTGGATAGGTAGATATGTAGATAGATAGATAGGTAGAGCGGTTAACGGGTAGATGGGTACGTGGGTAGATGAATAGTTGGATGAATGGATGGACGGATGGATGGATGGATGTATGAATTGAATCATGGATCTATGGACGCATGAGTTGGTGGGTGGATAGATAGATAGATAGATAGATAGATAGGGATATTGATAGTGATATAGCTACAAATTTAGGTTGATAAATATGTAAGATAACAATCAATTTAGATAGATGCATATATAGCTATATAGACAGACAGATACATACTTCGTTAGAAAAATATATTGATTAGATAAATAGATAGATAAATAAACAGGTAGATAGGTAGATAGCTAGATAGGTAGATAGAGAGATATAGAGATAGAGAGATAGATGAATACCTTGACAGGATAGACAAGATAGACAGGATATACAGGATAGACAGGAATGACAGGATAGACAGGATAGACATGACAGACATGATAGACACAATTGACAGGATAGACAAAATAGATATGGTACAAATGCAGGATAGACAGGATAGACAGGATTGGCTTTGTAGAAAAGATAGACAGGATAAACATGGTACACATGGAGGGTAGACTGGATAGACAGGATAGAAAGGATAGATATGGTAGGTAGGATAGTCAAGATAGAAAGATCCATAGATAATTACACGCTTAGATAAAGGCATATAGATAAATACAGGTTTATAAGGAAAGATAGATATATACAGTATACCCTCACCAATTTGAACAGCTTTACATCAAATCAATGTCTTCTCGTTGAGTCGTCTGGTGGATTCCACTTGTGTCTGGAGGATTCTGGAGTGGTCAATAGGTGTACATAATTAACAATTAACCTAACTTTGGGAATAACTAAACATAATGTAAAGGGATTTACATTAATATTGAATTAATATGCGTACGAATGAGGGAGGAGCAATCAAATGGAATACATAATATTATTCCCTTACTGAATAGAACTCGTAATATTAGCTACAGTTAACTTGTGGAAACATTTACATGACTGAGAAATTTCACTTTGGTAATGAACTAAACATGTTATACAGTTCATATGTGCTTAGGTGAAACCTGCATTACAAAATTCCCAATACTAACTGAGCAAATGTTTGGACGTTAATCTTTAGAAGAAAGGGGGGAAAGACTAAAATACGTATGTTAGTTCAAAACTAAACATGTTAATAGTGATTTGTGATAATGATAGATGAACGACTGAAGAGCGGGGGATGGAAATTCATACGTTTTGAAACTTACTGAGAAATTGTTATGAAAACACTATACTTGAGGTGCTATATTTGAGTACTAAATAATATTCTATCAAGTCCCTTCCTTGTACTCATATTTTAAACAATATTAGAAAGCATACGAAGGAATGTCTTGGAAGTGACAGCAATCAGAATTAACCTGACCTCTACGAAGGACCTGGAGTGTGGAACAAATATTAACTAACATAACATTCAACAGCTCCCACTATAAAATACAATTTCCACGCTGAATGTGTAATGTCACCCTTAGTAGCTATCTACAGAATGGGAATAGAATGTTGGACATAATCATTGTTAAATTACTAGTATCAGTTGAAAGTCCTCAGAAACATTGTAGAAAGGATTTCATTTTCAACACAGCCAGTACATTCTAGTAAGAGAAAATGGAGTTATATTTTAATGAAAACTCACAGGTTTAATTCTCAATCAGCAATCACTATCAAATATTTCTCTCTCATTTTAGAATGTCCATCTGAACAATGAACACACCCACCATTTTCAGTTAATTAATAGTAGTTATTGGGAAAATTAATTAACTAGTAACAGTAATAAACTAATTAATTTTATTACTTCACTGTTTAATTAACAGTTTAAATAATGACATAATTAATTAAACTATCAATAAATTAATATTTAATTACTTATTAACTATAGATAATTACTGTTGATAAAATTAAAAGATTTCATATTATGAACACCTACAGTATCACGCATTATTAAAAGTATTTCGAGAATGAGAACTACTCTGCAGCGTCGTTCCACAGCTAGAATACAGCAACCTCTTGTAAAGATAAACTGTGTGAGAACAGCAAGACCTACCAAGAACTACCAACAAGTACCAAGAACTACCAAGGCCTACAAGAAATAAAAGAACTACAAGATCACAAGAACTACTACGACATAAATAATATTGTCAACTACAAAAGCTGCAGCAAGAACTACCAGAACTACGAAGAACTTCAAGAACTACCAAGAACTACTAAAAACCTTCAAGAAATACCAACAATTACCAACAACTACAAGAACTACCAAGAACTAAGAATTACATGTCACATGAGAAGAACTATAAAAACATATTAAATGTGTATGAAAAACATAAAATGATTAACTTACCAATAGAGATTCCTCTCTGAAACTGTGTACGCACGGGGTAACTCACTGCACCTAAGATACTATACTTGGGAGTAACAAAATACATTATATATGGGATTTATAATTGTGATGAATGAAGGAATATACAAACAATGGAAGAGTGTTTGACAGTATACAAAACTTACGACACAAACCATCATGTAATTACAAGAAACGATGTTATCAAATTTTGAACAAAAAGCGATCACTCATCTTTGAGAAAATGGACTGCACCTATGAAAGGTAACTTGGGGAAAAGTAAACATATATAATGCTACATCTCTAGATATAATGAGTACATGAATGGTGGAACGGACTACATTAACTTATACAACTACTTAGTAAAATAAATATATATAAATCAACTTAACTTGAATGAAGTCTAAGCATAAGAATCGGTCCACTACACCTGGCATCGACCTACAACCTAACTTGGGAAGCAAACTCAACATATTAACTAGTGCAATTATAGTTATAATTATTGAATGAATATACAAATGATGGAAGAGTGCTTGATGGTATACAAAACTTACCACACTAACCAAATAACTACCTTGTATTTATAACAAACGTCTTAAGAGAGATCCTAAACTTGTGATTTGAAAAGAAATCATTGCTAAACTCAGTTTGTGAACACAAACAGATCACTGTTTCTTGAGGAAATAGATCACTCCTATGAAATGAAACTTGAACGAAAAATAAACATATATAATACTGCATTTACATTTATATTGGGTATATGAATGGTGGAATGGGCTACTGAAAATTATACGACTACTGAGTAAAACTAATGATAACAACGTATAAATCAACTTAACTGGAGTGACATCAATCTCAAAGAACAAAGAACCATCGCACCACTACAACTTGCATCGACCTAAGAACCTAACTTTGGAAACAAACTAAACACATGAATTAGTGCACCTGTGTTATAATGAATGAATGAACATGCAAATGATGGAAGTGGTTTGGATTGGTATATACACGTAACTTACGGCACCAAACAACTAACTCTATTGCAGAGTAAAATTACATGGAACGAAAATGAGAAATACCTCAAACTGTGTACACAATGAAATCAGTCCTCATCGAACAAATGGACTCCTCTTATGAAACAGAACTTGGGGATATAGTAAACATTAAATACTGCATTTACAATTGTAATCAGTACATGAATAATGGAAAGGATTACATAATCTAGTTAATCTCATACACTTACCAAGTAAGGTTCTTGATGAGAACAGGTAAATTAACTTAGAAACTGAATACTGGAGTCTGCATAAGTGACATAAACAATGCAGGATAGATTGTTTGGGAGACTCGCAACTGTAATGTACAGAACTTAAATGTCTGTAGGTTGGAAAATTCACAAGGTTGACTGGAGACTGGAGATAAGACAAGACAGACGACTAGTGATTTCACATGTTTAGGGAATGGAGATTTCACAAACAATTAGAGTGATAATTCAAATAGAAAACTCCAGATTTGACGATATTGGAGCATGGAACCTGCATTCTTTCCGTGAATGTAGACAACCAAATTAGTTAGACATAATTGATGACACTTGACACTTGAAATGAATGGGTGAGAATAATTCTGAACATTGATGTGACTTGTAGTTGGAGTCATTACGAGCATTCGTCAGCGGAATTCTTAAGAATGAATATCAGCATGTCTTAACTTCGTCTTCACAATAGTAGTGCCTATGAGATGTAAGAAATAAGTAAAATTGCAATCTAACGGTCTTACAAATTATTTTATGGTGTAATTCTACAAGACAAGAATATTTTCCTATCTAGCAAGAACAAGAACTATGAGGAACTAATACTATAACCGAGAAAGAAGACGTTGGTATACTACAAGTTTATCAAGAAGTTTTACTACAATCAAGAAAGAAGACGTTGATATACTACAAGATCACTGTACAAACTCTCCTTTAAGACTCAATTGATGAATGAAATACACATATTGGTGATAAGAATTGAATACAGAATGAATTATATGTGAAAGGTGGAATAACTCACGTATTACAACATCACTCCATTTTATGTCGATTGGATTCATGAAACCTAAACAAGTAACCTGGGGAAAAGGAACAAACAAAATGAATTGTGCATTTATAATTGTAATCATTGAATCATTAAACGAGCGTTGGAGTACCAAGCAATTATCATACATAAATTTATCCGCATACTCATCATATCAGACAAAAAATTAATGTCACTAGAAATGGGTTGCAAGTACTCATGAAGGGACTTCATTTTGAGTCGCCTAAATGATCAGTCCGGAGTACATCATGAGAATTCGAAGATATAATTAAAATTTTAGCTGGAGAAAATAGGAGATTGAAGTAATCATCAACAGTCACAAGAATTCATAAAGATCCATGAATACTCACAATGATTTGTCAAAAGGAGTAGTCACTATAACATAGGAGTCAGGGGGAGGACTCATCTACAAGAGTCTTCATGTGGAGTCATCTGTTGGATTAAGCTAATGTGTGGTGGAATTTGGAGGAGTGAATGGGAGTACATCATTAACCTAACTTGGGGAAGAACTAAACATATTGTAGAGTGAGTTTATATTGATTGAATATACATATGAATGTGGGGAGGAGTGAGATTTTGGAATTTGCAATTTAGACTTCCTATCATGGTCTACAGCTAATTTGCAAAACAATTCACAGCACTCTGAAATCTACTCATTTATAAGTATAGTGATTATATGAAATGTGTACAATACATGATTAGCAATACTAACCTAGTGAATGCTTCTTGTAAAATTTTACTTGAAACTAACTTGGGGAGAGAGACCTAATAAAACTTAAGTTAGCGGTAAACTAATCCTGTTTGACAGTGACTTTACGATAGTGACTACATATATGAAACTTAGTAGAGTGTGGAATTTTAATTTCCTAACTTACTGAGTATTTGTCTTTAAATCACCAAGTTTTGAAAGATTTAAACCAGCCGGAGGAACAATAAATCCTTTCGTAGAAAAGGGACCATAATTAAATAACTGAAGTTTAAGGAAAACTAAACATGTTAATGAGTGCATTTTTTATTATAATGAATTAATCTATGATCGAGGGGAATAAAATCACATAAACGAAATATGAACAACAAATAAAATTTGCTGAAGTTCATCTGCTAAATGTAAAGTACCAGAAATATGAAGCAATTCAAATAATAAAATAACAGTCTCAAATCAATGTGCAATGCATTCATTCTATCTCACAAGACAAGAATATATTTATAACTAGTGAGCCCCTAAGAACAACTAACAAGGAAATGATATGTTATTAACCAGAAAGTGGTATGTTGAAAGACGGGTAGGTAGGTAGGTATGTACGATGGTAGTTAGGTAAAGCTTCAAAGGATTCAGTGTTTAGTGTTTTTGCTTTTGGGCTTAGTGTTTAGTGCTTACGATTTACTGTTTTCTATTTAGGGTGTACGTTTTATGGAATAGTGTGCAGGGTTTGGGGATGACTGTATCATAAACACGGATCAATAAACACAAAAATACATACATAAATACATAAATAGATAAATAAGTAGATACATAATTATATATATATATATATATATATATATATATATAACTACACAGAAAGAGAGACAAGTTGAGAGATAAAGAAATATATTTGTAGTAGACAAATAAAGCAATAGATAGGGAATTAAATGAATAAATAGATAGATATATAAATGCTATGATAAATATATACATATACAGATAAATAGATACGTAATGAAATTCATAAATAGATAGGTAGACGAAGAAAAACAGAAAGACAGACAAACAGACAGAATGACAGACAAACAATCAGACAGACAGAGATATACAGAAAAAACAGATAACAATTAAACACAGAGATAATTAGATAGATACCACAATAGAAAGATTTAGAGAACTTACATATATAGAGAGATAGACTAACCGATGTATGGATGGATGGGTGGAAATATGAATGGATAGACGGAAGGAGGTTTGGAATGATAGAGAGATGGATGTTTTCATGGTTGCTTGGATGGATGAAAGGATGCATGGATGCATGAATGGATAGAGAGATGGCTAGATGGATTAATTTTTGGGTGTTTGGATGTTTTGATGGATGGAGCGGTTAATGGATAAATGATGGATGGATGAATGGATGGACAAAGGAATGGGAGCATGAACGGACGGATTGACATATGGGCGGATGAACGGACGAATGGATGAATGGAAGAATGGATGGATAGAATGCAGGATGGACAATGAGACGGATTGACGGCTGGATAGTTGCAAACTTGGTGGTATAGATAGAGTTCGAAAGATAGATAAATTGAATGATGAATGACAGGATGGATGAAGAATGCAGAGATGGATGGATGGATGGATGGATGGAGGGATGGATGGATGGATGGATGGATGGTTGGATGGATGGATGGATAGTTAGATAGATAGATAGATAGATAGATAGATAGATAGAGAGATGGATAGATAGATAGAATGATAGATATATAGATACATAGACAGATGGATAGATAGATGAATAGATAGATCGATAGAGAGATAGATAGATAGATACGAACCTACAAATTTAGATTGATCCATATGTAAGGTAACAATAGATATAGCTTATTAGTTAGATAGACAGAGAGATATATACTTCGTTAGATAAATACATAGACTTGATATATAGATAGATAGATAGATATGTAGATAGGTAGATAGGTATATATGCAGACATGTAGATATGCAGATAAGTAGATAGGTAGATAGGTATATAGATCTATACATAGATACACAGATAGACAGATAGTTAGATAGGTAGATATGTAGACAGGTAGACAGGTAGACAGGTAGACAGGTAGACAGATAGACAGGTAGACAGGTAGACAGGTAAACAGTTAGACAGATAGACAGGTAGACAGGTAGACAGGTAGATAGGTAGATACGTAAATAGGTACATATGTACATA
>OX345637.1:3125000-3147500 GCA_947044365.1 Petrosia ficiformis | reverse complement strand
TGGATGAATGGATTGATGTATGAAAGAATGGATGGATGGATGGATTGATGGATCGACGAATGGATGGATGGATGGGTGGATGGATACTTGGATGGATGGATGGATGGATGGATGGATGGATGGATGCATGGTTGGATGGATGGATGGATGGATGGATGGATGGATGGATGGATGGATGGATGGATGGATGGATGGATAGATGATGGAGAGATGGATGGATGGATGGATGCATGGATGGATGGATGGATTGATGTATGGAAAAATGGATGGATGGATGGATGCATGGATGGCTGGATGGATGGATCGATGAATGGATGGATGGATGGATGGATGGATGGATGGATGGATGGATGGATGGATGGATGGATGGATGCATGGATGGATGGATGGATGGATGGATGGATGGAGTGATGGATGGTTGGATGGATGGATGAATGGATTGATGGATGGATGGATGGATGGCTGGATGGCTGGATGAATGGATGGATGGATGGTTGGATGGATTAATGGATGGATGGATGGATGGAAGAATGGAGGGATGGATGGATCGATGGATGGATAGATAGATAGATAGATAGTTAGATATATGGATGGACAGATAGATAAATAGATAGTTCGATATAAAGATATATAGATAGATAGAGATAATGGTAGATACAAACCTACAAATTTAGATTGATCCATATGTATGATATCAATATATACGTATATAGCTTAGTAGTTAGATGGACAGAGAGATAAATACTTCGTCTGATAAATACATAGATTTGATATATAGAAAGATAGATAGATATGTAGATAGGTAGATATGTAGATAGGTTCACAGATAGATAGGTAAATCTGTTGATAGGTAGGTAGGCAGATACTTAGATAGGTAGATATGTAGACAAGTAGACAGTTAGACATGTAAACAGGTAGAGAGTTAGATCGGTAGATATGTAGATAAGTAGATATGTAGATAGGTAGATAGGTAGATAGGTAGATACGCAGATAGGCAGATAGGCCGATAGGTAGATATGTAGACAGGTAGACAGGTAAACAGGTAGACAGATAGACAGGTAAACTGTTAGATATATAGACAGGTGGACAGATAGATAGATAAATAAATAGATAGATAGATAGAGAGATATATAGAAAGAAAGATAGATAGATAGATAGATAGATAGATAGGTAGATAGATAGGTATATAGACAGATAGATAGTGATATTGATAGTGACTTACCTACAAGTTTAGTTTGCTACGTAAGTAAGAGATCAATACATGTGTTACATACATATATAGCTTACTATTTAGACACACAGACAATGTCATATACATGTGTGGTTAGATAAATAGATCGATTAGATAGATGGACAGGTATGTAGATTTGTAAGTAGGTAGATAGGTAGTTAGTTAAATAAGTAGATAAATAGAGAGGTAGAGAGGTAGAGAGATAGAGAGGTAAAGAGTTAGAGAGGTGGAGAGTTAGAGAGTTAGAGAGGTAGAGAAGTAGAGAGGTAGATAAATAGATAGGTAGATAGGTAGATTGTTATATCGGTAGATAGGTAGATAGGTAGATACTTAGATAAAGAGAGAGGTTGATATGTAGATAGGTATATATGTAGACAGTTAGACAGGTAGACAAGTAGACAGATAGACAGTTAGAGAGGTAGATAGGTAGAAAGGTATATAGGTAGATAGGTAGGTAGGTAAATAAGTAGATAGGTAGATAGTTAGATATGTAGATGTGTAGATAGCTATAGAGGTAGATAGGTACGTATGTAGATAGGTAGATAGGTAGATAGGTAAATAGGAAATTGGGTAGTTAGTTAGATAAGTAGGTAAGTAGTCAGATAGATAGATAGAGACACAGAGAGACAGACAGAAGGACGGTGGGTCAGACGAAAGGACGGGCGGAAGGACAAACGGACGGACGGGCGATTGTGCGGTTGGGAGGTCAGATGGACGGAAGGACGGACGGACGGAAGGACTGACGGACAGAAGGACGGATGGAGAGACGAACGGACGGACGGACAGATGGACGGACGGAAGGACAGAGGAACGGAAGGAGGGAAGGATAGATAGATAGATAGATACATAGATCGATAGATCGATAGATGGATAAATAGACAGATAGATAGATAGATAGATAAATAGATAGATAGATAGATATATAGATGGATAGATAGATATATATTTAGAAAGGTATATAGATAGATAGAAATAATGATAGATAGATGCCTACAATTTTAGATGGATATATTTGTAAGATAGGTAAGATACGTAGATATATATATAAATAGATAATTAGATATGTAGCTAGGTAGATAGGTAGAGAGGTAGAGAGTTAGATAGTTAGATATGTAGATAGGTAGATAGATATGTAGATAGGTAGATAGGTAGATATATAGAGAAGTTGATAGGTAGACAGGTAAATATGAACGTATGTAGATAGGTAGATAGGTAGAGGGTTTATTGTGTAGGTTGGTACGAATTGTCGAATGGATGGATGAATGGACGGTAGATAGGTAAATAGTTTTATAGGTAGACAGTTAGACAGGTAGACAGGTAGTCAGTTAGACAGGTAGATAGGCACACAGGTAGACATGTAGACAGATAAGTAGTTAGACAGGTAGATCGGTGATAGGTAGATATGATGATAGGTAAATAGGTAGATAGTTACATAGGTAGATAGGTTGATAGGTAGATAGGTTGATAGGTAGATAGGTAGATAGGTTGATAGGTAGATAGGTTGATAGGTAGATAGGTAGATAGGTTGATAGGTAAATAGGTAGATAGTTACAAAGGTAGAAAGGTAGATAGTTAGATAGGTAGATATCTAGGTAGGCAGATAGTTAGATAGGTAGATTGGTAGATAGGTAGATCGGTATATATGTAGGTATGTAGATAGGTAGATAGGTAAATAGGTAGATAGGTAGATACGCCGATAGGCAGATAGGCAGATAGATAGATATGCAGACAGGTAGACAGGTAGACAGGTAGACAGGTATATATGTAGACAGGTAGACAGGTAAACCGTTAGACAGGTAGTGAGTTAAACAGATACATAGATATATAGAAAGATAGATAAATAGATAGAGATAAAGATAGATACATACCTACCATTTTAGATTGATAAATATGAAAGATAGGTAGTTACGTAAATAGATAGATAGATAGATAGGTAGATAGGTAGCTAGGTAGATAGGTAGAGAGGTAGAGAGTTAGAGATTTAGAGATGTAGATAGGTACATCTGTAGATAGGTTGATAGGTACATAGGTAAATAGGTAGATAGTTAGAGAGGCAGATAGGTAGATAGGTAGATAGGTAGATGGGTAGATATGTAGATAGGTAGATAGTTAGATAGTTAGATATGTAGATAGGATAACAGATATATAGGCAAATACGTTGATAGATAGGTATGCTGATAGTTAGATAGGTAGATATGTAGACAGGTAAACAGGTAGATCGGCAAATATGTAGATATGTAGATACGTAGATAAGTAGATAGGTAGATAGGTAGATACGCAGATAGGCAGATAGGCAGATAGTTTGATAGGTAGATATGTAGACAGGTAGACAGGTAAACACGTAGACAGGTAGACAGGTAAACAGTTAGACAGGTAGACAGATAGATAGATAAATAGGTAGATAGATAGATAGTTAGATATATAGAAAGATAGATAAATAGATATATAAATAGATAGATAGATAGATAGATAGATAGGTAGATAGATAGATAGATAGTGATATTGATAGTGACTTACCTACTAATTTAGTTTGATACATAGGTAAGAGATCAATACATATAGATAGATACGTATATAGCTTAGTAGTTAGACACACAGGCAGATACATGTGTCGTTAGATGAATAGATAGATCAGATAGAGAGATAGGTAGGTAGATAGTATATAGTTAGATCGGTAGATAGGTTGATTGGTATATCGGTAGATAGGTAGATAGGTAGATAGGTAGATACTTAGATAAATAGAGAGGTTGATAGGTAGATAGGTATATATGTAGACAGTTAAACAGGTAGACAGGTAGACAAGTAGACAGATAGACAGTTAGAGAGGTAGATAGGTAGAAATGTATATAGGTAGATAGGTAGGTAGGTAAATAAGTAGATAGGTAGATAGTTAGATATGTAGATGTGTAGATAGCTATAGAGGTAGATAGGTAGATATGTAGATAGGTAGATAGGTAGATAGATTGATAGGTAAATAGGTAGATAGTTAGATAGGTAGATAGGTAGATAGTTAGATAGGTAGATATATAGATAGGTAGATAGTTAGATAGGTAGATTGTTAGATAGGTAGATCGGTATATATGTAGGTATGTAGATACGTGGATAGGTAAATAGATAGATAGGTAGATACGCCGATAGGCAGATAGGCCTATAGGCAGATAGATAGATATGTAGACAGGTAGACAGGTAGACAGGTAGATATGTAGACAGGTAGACAGGTAGATATGTAGACAGGTAGACAGGTAAACCGTTAGACAGGTAGAGAGTTAAACAAATAGACAGATATATAGAAAGATAGATAAACAGATAGAGATAAAGGATAGATACATACCTACCATTTTAGATTGATAAATATGAAAGATAGGTAGATACATAGATAGATAGATAGATAGATAGGTAGATAGGTAGCTAGGTAGATAGGTAGAGAGGTAGAGAGTTAGAGATTTAGAGATGTAGATAGGTACATCTGTAGATAGGTTGATAGGTACATAGATAAATAGGTAGATAGGTAGATAGGTAGATAGGTAGATAGGTAGATACGTAGATAGGTAGATAGTTGAATAGGTAGATATGTAGATAGATAGATAGGTAGAGTGGTTAACGGGTAGATGGGTACGTGGGTAGATGAATAGTTGGATGAATGGATGGACGGATGGATGGATGGATGGATGTATGAATTGAATCATGGATCTATGGATGCATGAGTTGGTGGGTGGATAGATAGATAGGTAGATAGATAGATAGGGATATTGATAGTGATATAGCTACAAATTTAGGTTGATAAATATGTAAGATAACAATAAATTTAGATAGATGCATATATAGCTATATAGACAGACAGATACATACTTCGATAGAAAAATATATAGATTAGATAAATAGATAGATAAATAAACAGGTAGATAGATAGATAGCTAGATAGGTAGATAGAGAGATATAGAGATAGAGAGATAGATGAATACCTTGACAGGATAGACAAGATAGACAGGATATACAGGATAGACAGGAATGACAGGATAGACAGGATAGACATGACAGACATGATAGACACAATTGACAGGATAGACAAAATAGATATGGTACAAATGCAGGATAGACAGGATAGACAGGATTGGCTTTGTAGAAAAGATAGACAGGATAAACATGGTACACATGGAGGGTAGACTGGATAGACAGGATAGAAAGGATAGATATGGTAGACAGGATAGTCAAGATAGACAGGATAGACAGGATAGAGAGGATTGACAGGACAGACAAGATAAACAATATAGACATGATGGTCATGATAGACAGGATAGAAGGGATAAAATGTATAGACAGGATAGACAGGATAGTAATGATAGACAGGATAAACAGGATAGGCAGCATAGACAAGATCGAGAGTATAGACACGGTAGACAGAGTAAAAGTGGAGGATAGACAGTATAGAGAGGATAGACAGGATAGACAAGATAAACAGTATAGACAGGATAGACAGGATAGTAATGATAGACAGGATAGACAAGATTCACAGGATAGACAAGATATACAGGATAGACAGGATAGTCAAGATAGAAAGGATAGACTGGATAGACAGGACATATACACATATACAGATAAATGGATACGTCAATAAATTCATAAGTATATAGGTAGAAACAGACAAACGAACAGACAGAGAAACACTCTGACTGACAGACAAACGGTCAGACAGACTGATATATAGAGAAAAATAGAGTTAGAGATTAGACAGATAGGTATATAGATCGATACAAAAATACAAAAATTGATAGAACTTGATTAATATAGATAGATAGACTATTGGATGGATGGATGGATGGATGAATGGGCATTTCATTTAATGAATGGATGAAAGTTTGAATGAATGCATGGAAGGATGGAGAGATGGATGGATGGATCGATGGAGAGATACATAGACAATAAATGTTTAGATACGTAAATAGGTAGATAGATAGAATGATAGTTAGAGAATTAGACCGATAAATAGATAGCACACAATATAAATCGATAGATAGATATATAAGAAGAATAATTGTGTAGATAAATGTGTACATAAGAATTAGATCCATGGATAAATACATGCTTAGATAAAGAGATATAAATAAATACAGGTTTATAAGGGAAGATAGGTATATACAGTATACTTTCACCAATTTGAACAGCTTTACATCAAATCAATGTCTTCTCGTTGAGTCGTCTGGTGGATTCCACTTGTGTCTGGAGGATTCTGGAGTGGTCAATAGGAGTACATAATTAACAATTAACCTAACTTTGGGAATAACTAAACATAATGTAAAGGGATTTACATTAATATTGAATGAATATGCGTACGAATGAGGGAGGAGCAATCAAATGGAATACATAATATTATTCACTTACTGAATAGAACTCGTAATATTAGCTACAGTTAACTTGTCATAGTAAAATTACTAGTATCAGTTGAAAGTCCTCAGAAACATTGTAGAAAGGATTTCATTTTCAACACAGCCAGTACATTCTAGTAAGAGAAAATGGAGTTATATTTTAATGAAAACTCACAGGTTTAATTCTCAATCAGCAATCACTATCAAATATTTCTCTCTCATTTTAGAATGTCCATCTGAACAATGAACACACCCACCATTTTCAGTTAATTAATAGTAGTTATTGGGAAAATTAATTAACTAGTAACAGTAATAAACTAATTAATTTTATTACTTCACTGTTTAATTAACAGTTTAAATAATGACATAATTAATTAAACTATCAATAAATTAATATTTAATTACTTATTAACTATAGATAATTACTGTTGATAAAATTAAAAGATTTCATATTATGAACACCTACAGTATCACGCATTATTAAAAGTATTTCGAGAATGAGAACTACTCTGCAGCGTCGTTCCACAGCTAGAATACAGCAACCTCTTGTAAAGATAAACTGTGTGAGAACAGCAAGACCTACCAAGAACTACCAACAAGTACCAAGAACTACCAAGGCCTACAAGAAATAAAAGAACTACAAGATCACAAGAACTACTACGACATAAATAATATTGTCAACTACAAAAGCTGCAGCAAGAACTACCAGAACTACGAAGAACTTCAAGAACTACCAAGAGCTACTAAAAACCTTTAAGAAATACCAACAATTACCAACAACTACAAGAACTACCAAGAACTAAGAATTACATATCACATGAGAAGAACTATAAAAACATATTAAATGTGTATGAAAAACATAAAATGATTAACTTACCAATAGAGATTCCTCTCTGAAACTGTGTACGCACGGGGTAACTCACTGCACCTAAGATACTATACTTGGGAGTAACAAAATACATTATATATGGGATTTATAATTGTGATGAATGAAGGAATATACAAACAATGGAAGAGTGTTTGACAGTATACAAAACTTATGACACAAACCATCATGTATTTACAAGAAACGATGTTATCAAATTTTGAACAAAAAGCGATCACTCATCTTTGAGTAAATGGACCGCACCTATGAAAGGTAACTTGGGGAAAAGTAAACATATATAATGCTACATCTCTAGATATAATGAGTACATGAATGGTGGAACGGACTACATTAACTTATACAACTACTTAGTAAAATAAATATATATAAATCAACTTAACTTGAATGAAGTCTAAGCATAAGAATCGGTCCACTACACCTGGCATCGACCTACAACCTAACTTGGGAAGCAAACTCAACATATTAACTAGTGCAATTATAGTTATAATTATTGAATGAATATACAAATGATGGAAGAGTGCTTGATGGTATACAAAACTTACCACACTAACCAAATAACTACCTTGTATTTATAACAAACGTCTTAAGAGAGATCCTAAACTTGTGATTTGAAAAGAAATCATTGCTAAACTCAGTTTGTGAACACAAACAGATCACTGTTTCTTGAGGAAATAGATCACTCCTATGAAATGAAACTTGAACGAAAAATAAACATATATAATACTGCATTTACATTTATATTGGGTATATGAATGGTGGAATGGGCTACTGAAAATTATACGACTACTGAGTAAAACTAATGATAACAACGTATAAATCAACTTAACTGGAGTGACATCAATCTCAAAGAACAAAGAACAAAGAACCATCGCACCACTACAACTTGCATCGACCTAAGAACCTAACTTTGGAAACAAACTAAACACATCAATTAGTGCACCTGTGTTATAATGAATGAATGAACATGCAAATGATGGAAGTGGTTTGGATTGGTATATACACGTAACTTACGGCACCAAACAAATAACTCTATTGCAGAGTAAAATTACATGGAACGAAAATGAGAAATACCTCAAACTGTGTACACAATGAAATCAGTCCTCATCGAACAAATGGACTCCTCCTATGAAACAGAACTTGGGGATATAGTAAACATTAAATACTGCATTTACAATTGTAATCAGTACATGAATAATAGAAAGGATTACATAATCTAGTTAATCTCATACACTTACCAAGTAAGGTTCTTGATGAGAACAGGTAAATTAACTTAGAAACTGAATACTGGAGTCTGCATAAGTGACATAAAGAATGCAGGATAGATTGTTTGGGAGACTCGCAACTGTAATGTACAGAACTTAAATGTCTGTAGGTTGGAAAATTCACAAGGTTGACTGGAGACTGGAGATAAGACAAGACAAACGACTGGTGATTTCACATGTTTAGGGAATGGAGATTTCACAAACAATTAGAGTGATAATTCAAATAGAAAACTCCAGATTTGACGATAATGGAGCATGGAACCTGCATTCTTTCCGTGAATGTAGACAACCAAATTAGTTAGACATAATTGATGACACTTGACACTTGAAATGAATGGGTGAGAATAATTCTGAACATTGATGTGACTTGTAGATGGAGTCATTACGAGCATTCGTCAGTGGAATTCTTAAGAATGAATATCAGCATGTCTTAACTTCGTCTTCACAATAGTAGTGCCTATGAGATGTAAGAAATAAGTAAAATTGCAATCTAACGGTCTTACAAATTATTTTATGGTGTAATTCTACAAGACAAGAATATTTTCCTATCTAGCAAGAACAAGAACTATGAGGAACTAATACTATAACCGAGAAAGAAGACGTTGGTATACTACAAGTTTATCAAGAAGTTTTACTACAATCAAGAAAGAAGACGTTGATATACTACAAGATCACTGTACAAACTCTCCTTTAAGACTCAATTGATGAATGAAATACACATATTGGTGATAAGAATTGAATACAGAATGAATTATATGTGAAAGGTGGAATAACTCACGTATTACAACATCACTCCATTTTATGTCGATTGGATTCATGAAACCTAAACAAGTAACCTGGGGAAAAGGAACAAACAAAATGAATTGTGCATTTATAATTGTAATCATTGAATCATTAAACGAGCGTTGGAGTACCAAGCAATTATCATACATAAATTTATCCGCATACTCATCATATCAGACAAAAAATTAATGTCACTAGAAATGGGTTGCAAGTACTCATGAAGGGACTTCATTTTGAGTCGCCTAAATGATTAGTCCGGAGTACATCCTGAAGAGGGATGAGAATTCGATGATATAATTAAAGTTTTAGCTGTAGAAAATAGGAGATTGGAGTAATCATCAACAGTCACAAGAATTCATAAAGATCCATGAATACTCACAATGATTTGTCAAAAGGAGTAGTCACTATAACATAGGAGTCGGGGGGAGGAGTCATCTACAAGAGTCTTCATGTGGAGTCATCTGTTGGATTAAGCTAATGTGTGGAGGAATTTGGAGGAGTGAATGGGAGTACATCATTAACCTAACTTGGGGAAGAACTAAACATATTGTAGAGTGAGTTTATATTGATTGAATATACATATGAATGTGGGGAGGAGTGAGATTTTGGAATTTGCAATTTAGACTTCCTATCATGGTCTACAGCTAATTTGCAAAACAATTCACAGCACTCTGAAATCTACTCATTTATAAGTATAGTGATTATATGAAATGTGTACAATACATGATTAGCAATACTAACCTAGTGAATGCTTCATGTAAAATTTTACTTGAAACTAACTTGGGGAGAGAGACCTAATAAAACTAAAGTTAGCGGAAAACTAATCCTGTTTGACAGTGACTTTACGATAGTGACTACATATATGACACTTAGTAGAGTGTGGAATTTTAATTTCCTAACTTACTGAGTATTTGTCTTTAAATCACCAAGTTTTGAAAGATTTAAACCAGCCGGAGGAACAATAAATCCTTTCGTAGAAAAGGGACCATAATTAAATAACTGAAGTTTAAGGAAAACTAAACATGTTAACGAGTGCATTTATTATTATAATGAATTAATCTATGATCGAGGGGAATAAAATCACATAAACGAAATATGAACAACAAATAAAATTTGCTGAAGTTCATCTGCTAAATGTAAAGTACCAGAAATATGAAGCAATTCAAATAATAAAATAACAGTCTCAAATCAATGTGCAATGCATTCATTCTATCTCACAAGACAAGAATATATTTATAACTAGTGAGCCCCTAAGAACAACTAACAAGGAAATGATATGTTATTAACCAGAAAGTGGTATGTTGAAAGACGGGTAGGTAGGTAGGTATGTAGGATGGTAGTTAGGTAAAGCTTCGAATTTGGGATTCAGTGTTTAGTGTTTTTGCTTTTGGGCTTAGTGTTTAGTGCTTACGATTTACTGTTTTCTATTTAGGGTGTACGTTTTATGGAATAGCGTGCAGGATTTGGGGATGACTGTATCATAAACACGAATCAATAAACACAAAATTACATACATAAATACATACATAGATAAATAAGTAGATACATATATATATATATATATATATATATATATATATATATATATATATATATATATAATTATATATATATATATATATATATATATATATAACTACACAGAAAGAGAGACAAGTTGAGAGATAAAGAAATATATTTGTAGTAGACAAATAAAGCAATAGATAGGGAATTAAATGAATAAATAGATAGATATATAAATGCTATGATAAATATATACATATACAGATAAATAGATACGTAATGAAATTCATAAATAGATAGGTAGAAGAAGACAAACAGAAAGACAGACAAACAGACACAAACAATCAGACAGACAGAGATATAGAGAAAAAACAGATAACAATTAAACACAGAGATAAATAGATAGATACCACAATAGAAAGATTTAGAGAACTTACATATATAGAGAGATAGACTAACCGATGTATGGATGGATGGGTGGAAATATGAATGGATAGATGGAAGGAGGTTTGGAATGATAGAGAGATGGATGTTTTCATGGTTGCTTGGATGGATGAAAGGATGCATGGATGCATGAATGGATAGAGAAATGGCTAGATGGATTAATTTTTGGGTGTTTGGATGTTTTGACGGATGGAGCGGTTAATGGATAAATGATGGATGGATGAATGGATGGACAAAGGAATGGGAGCATGAACGGACGGATTGATGGATGGGAGGATGAACGGACGAATGGATGAATGGAAGAATGGATGGATAGAATGCAGGATGGACAATGAGACGGATTGACGGCTGAATATTTGCAAACTTGGTGGTATAGATAAAGAGTTCGAAAGATAGATAAATTGAATGATGAATGACTGGATGGGGGAAGAATGCAGGGATGGATGGATGGATGGATGGATGGATGGACGGATGGATGGATGGTTGGATGGATGGATGGATAGTTAGATAGATAGATAGATAGATACGTAGATAGATAGAGAGATTGATAGATAGATAGAATGATAGATATATAGATACATAGACAGATGGATAGATAGATGAATAGATAGATCGATAGAGAGATAGATAGATAGATACGAACCTACAAATTTAGATTGATCCATATGTAAGGTAACAATAGATATAGCTTATTAGTTAGATAGACAGAGAGATACATACTTCGTTAGATAAATACATAGACTTGATATATAGATAGATAGATAGATATGTAGATAGGTAGATAGGTATATATGTAGACATGTAGACATGCAGATATGTAGATAGGTAGATAGGTATATAGATCTATACATAGATACGCAGATAGACAGATAGTTAGATAGGTAGATATGTAGAAAGGTAGACAGGTAGACAGGCAGACAGGTAGACAGGTAAAGAGTTAGACAGGTAGACAGATAGATAGATAAATAGATAGATAGATAGATAGTTAGATATATAGAAAGATAGATAAATAGATATATAAATAGATAGATAGATAGATAGATAGATAGGTAGATAGATAGATAGATAGTGATATTGATAGTGACTTACCTACTAATTTAGTTTGATACATAGGTAAGAGATCAATACATATAGATAGATACGTATATAGCTTAGTAGTTAGACACACAGGCAGATACATGTGTCGTTAGATGAATAGATAGATCAGATAGAGAGATAGGTAGGTAGATAGTATATAGTTAGATCGGTAGATAGGTTGATTGGTATATCGGTAGATAGGTAGATAGGTAGATAGGTAGATACTTAGATAGATAGAGAGGTTGATAGGTTGATAGGTAGATATGTACACCGTTAGAAAGGTAGACAGTTATACAGGTAGAGAGGTAGACAGGTAGAAATGTAGACATTTAGATAGGTAGATAGGTAGATAGGTAGATATGTAGATAGGTAGATAAGTAGTTAGATATATCGGTCGATAAGGAGATAGGTAGCTAGGTAGATAGGTAGAGAGGTAGATAGGTAGAAAGTTAAATAGTTAGATAGGTAGATATGTACATAGATAGATATAAAGATATATAGATAGATAGATAGATAGGTAGATAGATAAATAGATATATAGATGGAAGTATGGATGGATGGATGGATGGATGATGGATGGATGGATGGATGGATGGATTGATGCATGGAAGAATGGATGGATGGATGGATGGATTGATGAATGGATGGATGGATGGATGGATGCATGGATGGATGGATGGATGGATATATGCATCGATGGATGGATGGATGGATGGATGGATGGATGGATGGATGGATGGAGGGGTGGATGGATGGTTGGATGGATGGATGGATGGATGGATGCATGGATGGATGGATGGATGGATGGATGGATGGATGGATGGTTGAATGGATGGTTGGATGAATGGATGGATGGATGGATGGATGGATGGATGGATGGATGGATGGATGGATGGATGGATGCATGGATGGATGGATGGATTGATGTATGGAAGAATGGATGGATGGATGGATGGATGGATGGATGGATGGATGGATAGATGGATGGATGCATGGATGGATCGATGAATGGATGGATGTATGGATGGATGGATGGATGGCTGGATGGATGGATGCATGGATGGATGGATGGGTGGATGGATGGATGGATGGATGGTCGGATGGATTGATGGATGGATGAATGGATGGAAGAATGGATGGTTGGATCGATGGATGGATAGATAGATAGATAGATAGTTAGATATATGGATGGACAGATAGATAAATAGATAGTTCGATATAAAGATAGATAGATAGATAGAGATAATGGTAGATACAAACCTACAAATTTAGATTGATCCATATGTATGATATCAATATATACGTATATAGCTTAGTAGTTAGATGGACAGAGAGATAAATACTTCGTCTGATAAATACATAGATTTGATATATAGAAAGATAGATAGATATGTAGATAGGTAGATATGTAGATAGGTTCACAGATAGATAGGTAAATCTGTTGATAGGTAGGTAGGCAGATACTTAGATAGGTAGATATGTAGACAAGTAGACAGTTAGACATGTAAACAGGTAGAGAGTTAGATCGGTAGATATGTAGATAAGTAGATATGTAGATAGGTAGATAGGTAGATAGGTAGATACGCAGATAGGCAGATAGGCAGATAGGTAGATATGTAGACAGGTAGACAGGTAGACAGGTAGACAGGTAGACAGATAAATAAATAGATAGATAGATAGAGAGATATATAGAAAGAAAGATAGATAGATAGATAGATAGATAGATAGATAGATAGATAGATAGATAGATAGATAGATAGATAGGTATATAGACAGATAGAGAGTGATATTGATAGTGACTTACCTACAAGTTTAGTTTGATACGTAAGTAAGAGATCAATACATGTGTTACATACTTATATAGCTTACTATTTAGACACAGACACATACATGTGTGGTTACATAAATAGATCGATTAGATAGATAGACAGGTATGTAGATTTGTAAGTAGGTAGATAGGTAGTTAGTTAAATAAGTAGATAAATAGAGAGGTAGAGAGGTAGAGAGATAGAGAGGTAAAGAGTTAGAGAGGTGGAGAGTTAGAGAGTTAGAGAGGTAGAGAAGTAGAGAGGTAGATAGATAGATAGGTAGATAGGTAGATTGTTATATCGGTAGATAGGTAGATACTTAGATAAATAGAGAGGTTGATAGGTAGATAGGTATATATGTAGACAGTTAGACAGGTAGACAAGTAGGCAGATAGACAGTTAGAGAGGTAGATAGGTAGAAAGGTATATAGGTAGATAGGTAGGTAGGTAAATAAGTAGATAGGTAGATAGTTAGATATGTAGATGTGTAGATAGCTATAGAGGTAGATAGGTACGTATGTAGATAGGTAGATAGGTAAATAGGTTGATAGGTAAATAGGTAGATAGTTAGATAGGTAGATAGGTAGAAAGGTATATAGGTAGATAGGTAGGTAGGTAAATAAGTAGATAGGTAGATAGTTAGATATGTAGATGTGTAGATAGCTATAGAGGTAGATAGGTACGTATGTAGATAGGTAGATAGGTAAATAGGTTGATAGGTAAATAGGTAGACAGTTAGAGAGGTAGATACGTAGAAAGGTATATAGGTAGATAGGTAGGTAGGTAAATAAGTAGATAGGTAGATAGTTAGATATGTAGATGTGTAGATAGCTATAGAGGTAGATAGGTACGTATGTAGATAGGTAGATAGGTAGATAGGTAGATAGGTAAATAGGAAATTGGGTAGTTAGTTAGATAAGTAGGTAAGTAGTCAGATAGATAGATAGAGAGACAGAGAGACAGACAGAAGGACGGTGGGTCGGTCGAAAGGACAGGCGGAAGGACAAACGGACGGACGTGCGATTGTGCGGTTGGGAGGTCAGATGGACGGAAGGACGAACGGACGGAAGGACTGACGGACAGAAGGACGGATGGACAGATGGACAGACGGACGGACGGACGGAAGGACAGAGGAACGGAAGGAGGGAAGGATAGATAGATAGATAGATAGATAGATAGATAGATAGATACATAGATCGATAGATGGATAGATGGATAGATAGACAGATAGATAGATAGATAGATAAATAGATAGATAGATAGATATATAGATGGATAGATAGATATATAGATAGAAAGATATATAGATAGATAGAAATAATGATAGATAGATGCCTACAATTTTAGATGGATATATTTGTAAGATAGGTAGATACGTAGATAGATATATAGTTAGATAATTAGATATGTAGCTAGGTAGATAGGTAGAGAGGTAGAGAGTTAGATAGTTAGATATGTAGATAGGTAGATAGATATGTAGATAGGTAGATAGGTATATATATAGAGATGTTAATAGGTAGACAGGTAAATATGAACATATGTAGATAGGTAGATAGGTAGAGGGTTTATTGTGTACGTTGGTACGAATTGTTGAATGGATGGATGAATGGACGGTAGATAGGTAAATAGTTTGATAGGTAGATAGATAAATAGGTTGACAGGTAGACAGTTAGACAGGTAGACAGGTAGTCAGTTAGACAGGTAGACAGGCAGACAGGTAGACATGTAGACAGATAAGTAGTTAGACAGGTAGATCGGTGATAGGTAGATAGGATGATAGGTAAATAGGTAGATAGCTAGATAGGTAGATAGGTAGATAGTTAGATAGGTAGATATATAGATAGGTAGATAGTTAGATAGGTAGATTGGTAGATAGGTAGATCGGTATATATGTAGGTATGTAGATACGTAGATAGGTAAATAGGTAGATATGTAGATACGCCGATAGGCAGATAGGCAGATAGGCAGATAGATAGATATGTAGACAGGTAGACAGGTAGACAGGTAGATATTTAGACAGGTAGACAGGTAGATATGTAGACAGGTAAACAGGTAAACCGTTAGACAGGTAGAGAGTTAAACAGATAGATAAATATACAGAAAGATAGATAAATAGATAGAGATAAAGATAGATACATACCTACCATTTTAGATTGATAAATATGAAAGATAGGTAGATACGTAGATAGATAGATAGATAGATAGGTAGATAGGTAGATAGGTAGATAGGTAGATACGTAAATAGGTAGATAGTTGGATAGGTAGATATGTAGATAGATAGATAGGTAGAGCGGTTAACGGGTAGATGGGTACGTGGGTAGATGAATAGTTGGATGAATGGATGGACGGATGGATGGATGGATGTATGAATTGAATCATGGATCTATGGACGGATGAGTTGGTGGGTGGATAGATAGATAGATAGATAGATAGATAGGGATATTGATAGTGATATAGCTACAAATTTAGGTTGATAAATATGTAAGATAACAATAAATTTAGATAGATGCATATATAGCTATATAGACAGACAGATACATACTTCGTTAGAAAAATATATAGATTAGATAAATAGATAGATAAATAAATAGGTAGATAGGTAGATAGGTAGATAGAGAGATATAGAGATAGAGAGATAGATGAATACCTTGACAGGATAGACAAGATAGACAGGATATACAGGATAGACAGGAATGACAGGATAGACAGGATAGACATGACAGACATGATAGACACAATTGACAGGATAGACAAAATAGATATGGTACAAATGCAGGATAGACAGGATAGACAGGATTGGCTTTGTAGAAAAGATAGACAGGATGAACATGGTACACATGGAGGGTACACTGGATAGACAGGATAGAAAGGATAGATATGGTAGACAGGATAGTCAAGATAGACAGGATAGACAGGATAGAGAGGATTGACAGGACAGAAAAGATAAACAATATAGACAGGATGGTCATGATAGACAGGATAGAAGGGATAAAATGTATAGACAGGATAGACAGGATAGTAATGATAGACAGGATAGACAAGATTGACAGGATAGACAAGATATACAGGATAGACAGGATAGTCAAGATAGAAAGGATAGACTGGATAGACAGGAGATATACACATATACAGATAAATGGATACGTCAAGAAATTTATAAGTACATAGGTAGAAACAGACAAACGAACAGACAGAGAAACACTCTGACTGACAGACAAACGGTCAGACAGACTGATATATAGAGAAAAATAGAGTTAGAAATTAGACAGATAGATATATAGATAGATACAAAAATACAAAAATTGATAGAACTTGATTAATATAGATAGACAGACTATTGGATGGATGGATGGATGGATGAATGGGCATTTCATTTAATGAATGGATGAAAGTTTGAATGAATGCATGGAAGGATGGAGAGATGGATGGATGGATCGATGGATAGATACATAGACAATAAATGTTTAGATACGTAAATAGGTAGATAGATAGAATGATAGTTAGAGAATTAGACCGATAAATAGATAGCACACAATATAAATCGATAGATAGATATATAAGAAGAATAATTGTGTAGATAAATGTGTACATAAGAATTAGATCCATGGATAAATACATGCTTAGATAAAGAGATATAAATAAATACAGGTTTATAAGGGAAGATAGGTATATACAGTATACCCTCACCAATTTGATCAGCTTTACATCAAATCAATGTCTTCTCGTTGAGTCGTCTGGTGGATTCCACTTGTGTCTGGAGGATTCTGGAGTGGTCAATAGGAGTACATAATTAACAATTAACCTAACTTTGGGAATAACTAAACATACTGTAGAGAGATTTACATTAATATTGAATGAATATGCGTACGAATGAGGGAGGAGCAATCAAATGGAATACATAATATTATTCACTTACTGAATAGAACTCGTAATATTAGCTACAGTTAACTTGTGGAAACATTCACATGACTGAGAAATTTAACTTTGGTAATGAACTAAACATGTTATACAGTTCATATGTGCTTAGGTGAAACCTGCATTACAAAATTCCCAATACTAACTGAGCAAATGTTTGGACGTTAATCTTTAGAAGAAAGGGGGGAAAGACTAAAATACGTATGTTAGTTCAAAACTAAACATGTTAATAGTGATTTGTGATAATGATAGATGAAAGACTGAAGAGCGGGGGATGGAAATTCTTACGTTTTGAAACTTACTGAGAAATTGTTACGAAAACACTATACTTGAGGTGTTATATTTGAGTACTACATAATATTCTATCAAATCCCTTCCTTGTACTCATATTTTAAACAATATTAGAAAGCATACGAAGGAATGTCTTGGAAGTGACAGCAATCAGTATTAACCTGAGGACCTGGAGTGTGGAACAAATATTAACTAACATAACATTCAACAGCTCACTCTATAAAATACAATTTCCACTCTGAATGTGTAATGTCACCCTTAGTAGCTATCTACAGAATGGGAATAGAATGTTGGACATAATCATTGTAAAATTACTAGTATCAGTTGAAAGTCCTCAGAAACATTGTAGAAAGGATTTCATTTTCAACACAGCCAGTACATTCTAGTAAGAGAAAATGGAGTTATATTTTAATGAAAACTCACAGGTTTAATTCTCAATCAGCAAACACTATCAAATATTTCTCTCTCATTTTAGAATGTCCATCTGAACAATGAACACACCCACCATTTTCAGTTAATTAATAGTAGTTATTGGGAAAATTAATTAACTAGTAACAGTAATAAACTAATTAATTTTATTACTTCACTGTTTAATTAACAGTTTAAATAATGATATAATTAATTAAACTATCAATAAATTAATATTTAATTACTTATTAACTATAGATAATTACTGTTGATAAAATTAAAAGATTTCATATTATGAACACCTACAGTATCACGCATTATTAAAAGTATTTCGAGAATGAGAACTACTCTGCAGCGTCGTTCCACAGCTAGAATACAGCAACCTCTTGTAAATATAAACTGTGTGAGAACAACAAGACCTACCAAGAACTACCAACAAGTACCAAGAACTACCAAGGCCTACAAGAAATAAAAGAACTACAAGATCACAAGAACTACTACGACATAAATAATATTGTCAACTACAAAAGCCGCAGCAAGAACTACCAGAACTACGAAGAACTTCAAGAACTACCAAGAACTACTAAAAACCTTCAAGAAATACCAACAATTACCAACAACTACAAGAATTACCAAGAACTAAGAATTACATATCACATGAGAAGAACTATAGAAACATATTAAATGTGTATGAAAAACATAAAATGATTAACTTACCAATAGAGATTCCTCTCTGAAACTGTGTACGCACGGGGTAACTCACTGCACCTAAGATACTATACTTGGGAGTAACAAAATACATTATATATGGGATTTATAATTGTGATGAATGAAGGAATATACAAACAATGGAAGAGTGTTTGACAGTATACAAAACTTATGACACAAACCATCATGTATTTACAAGAAACGATGTTATCAAATTTTGAACAAAAAGCGATCACTCATCTTTGAGTAAATGGACCGCACCTATGAAAGGTAACTTGGGGAAAAGTAAACATATATAATGCTACATCTCTAGATATAATGAGTACATGAATGGTGGAACGGACTACATTAACTTATACAACTACTTAGTAAAATAAATATATATAAATCAACTTAACTTGAATGAAGTCTAAGCATAAGAATCGGTCCACTACACCTGGCATCGACCTACAACCTAACTTGGGAAGCAAACTCAACATATTAACTAGTGCAATTATAGTTATAATTATTGAATGAATATACAAATGATGGAAGAGTGCTTGATGGTATACAAAACTTACCACACTAACCAAATAACTACCTTGTATTTATAACAAACGTCTTAAGAGAGATCCTAAACTTGTGATTTGAAAAGAAATCATTGCTAAACTCAGTTTGTGAACACAAACAGATCACTGTTTCTTGAGGAAATAGATCACTCCTATGAAATGAAACTTGAACGAAAAATAAACATATATAATACTGCATTTACATTTATATTGGGTATATGAATGGTGGAATGGGCTACTGAAAATTATACGACTACTGAGTAAAACTAATGATAACAACGTATAAATCAACTTAACTGGAGTGACATCAATCTCAAAGAACAAAGAACCATCGCACCACTACAACTTGCATCGACCTAAGAACCTAACTTTGGAAACAAACTAAACACATCAATTAGTGCACCTGTGTTATAATGAATGAATGAATATGCAAATGATGGAAGTGGTTTGGATTGGTATATACACGTAACTTACGGCACCAAACAAATAACTCTATTGCAGAGTAAAATTACATGGAACGAAAATGAGAAATACCTCAAACTGTGTACACAATGAAATCAGTCCTCATCGAACAAATGGACTCCTCCTATGAAACAGAACTTGGGGATATAGTAAACATTAAATACTGCATTTACAATTGTAATCAGTACATGAATAATAGAAAGGATTACATAATCTAGTTAATCTCATACACTTACCAAGTAAGGTTCTTGATGAGAACAGGTAAATTAACTTAGAAACTGAATACTGGAGTCTGCATAACTGACATAAAGAATGCAGGATAGATTGTTTGGGAGACTCGCAACTGTAATGTACAGAACTTAAATGTCTGTAGGTTGGAAAATTCACAAGGTTGACTGGAGACTGGAGATAAGACAAGACAGACGACTGGTGATTTCACATGTTTAGGGAATGGAGATTTCACAAACAATTAGAGTGATAATTCAAATAGAAAACTCCAGATTTGACGATAATGGAGCATGGAACCTGCATTCTTTCCGTGAATGTAGACAACCAAATTAGTTAGACATAATTGATGACACTTGACACTTGAAATGAATGGGTGAGAATAATTCTGAACATTGATGTGACTTGTAGATGGAGTCATTACGAGCATTCGTCAGTGGAATTCTTAAGAATGAATATCAGCATGTCTTAACTTCGTCTTCACAATAGTAGTGCCTATGAGATGTAAGAAATAAGTAAAATTGCAATCTAACGGTCTTACAAATTATTTTATGGTGTAATTCTACAAGACAAGAATATTTTCCTATCTAGCAAGAACAAGAACTATGAGGAACTAATACTATAACCGAGAAAGAAGACGTTGGTATACTACAATTTTATCAAGAAGTTTTACTACAATCAAGAAAGATATAATTAAAGTTTTAGCTGTAGAAAATAGGAGATCGGAGTAATCATCAACAGTCACAAGAATTCATAAAGATCCATGAATACTCACAATGATTTGTCAAAAGGAGTAGTCACTATAACATAGTAGTCAGGGGGAGGACTCATCTACAAGAGTCTTCATGTGGAGTCATCTGTTGGATTAAGCTAATGTGTGGAGGAATTTGGAGGAGTGAATGGGAGTACATCATTAACCTAACTTGGGGAAGAACTAAACATATTGTAGAGTGAGTTTATATTGATTGAATATACATATGAATGTGGGGAGGAGTGAGATTTTGGAATTTGCAATTTAGAATTCCTATCATGGTCTACATCTAATTTGCAAAACAATTCACAGCACTCTGAAATCTACTCATTTATAAGTATAGTGATTATATGAAATGTGTACAATACATGATTAGCAATACTAACCTAGTGAATGCTTCTTGTAAAATTTTACTTGAAACTAACTTGGGGAGAGAGACCTAATAAAACTAAAGTTAGCGGAAAACTAATCCTGTTTGACAGTGACTTTACGATAGTGACTACATATATGACACTTAGTAGAGTGTGGAATTTTAATTTCCTAACTTACTGAGTATTTGTCTTTAAATCACCAAGTTTTGAGAGATTTAAACCTGCCGGAGGAACAATAAATCCTTTCGAAAAGGGACCATAATTAAATAACTGAAGTTTAAGGAAAACTAAACATGTTAACGAGTGCATTTATTATTATAATGAATTAATCTATGATCGAGGGGAATAAAATCACATAAACGAAATATGAACAACAAATAAAATTTGCTGAAGTTCATCTGCTAAATGTAAAGTACCAGAAATATGAAGCAATTCAAATAATAAAATAACAGTCTCAAATCAAT